>JAVTVY010037094.1:0-16270 GCA_036873755.1 Hanleya hanleyi
TCATCATATACTTCACCGGTATATGATATCCTGTCTGTCAGTATAGGATTTATGGTATGCATTATCCTGTCTGTCATCATATACATGCCCCGGTTTAGATTACTCTATCTGTCATCATATACTCCACCGGTATATGTTATCCTATCTTTCATCATGCATCGGTATAAGTTTTATGTATGTCATCATATACTCCAAACAGTATGCATTATCCTGTCTGTCATCATATACATGCCGCAGGATACATTACTCTGTCATTGTATACTCCACCGGTATATGTTATCCTGTCTGTCATCATGCATCGGTATAAATTTTATGTATGTCATCATAGACATCCAACGGTATGCATTATCCTGTCTGTCATCATATACATGCCCCGGTATAAATTACTCTATATGTCGTCATATACTCCACCAGTATATGTTATCCTATCTGCCATCACCCATCGGTATACGTTATCCTATCCGTCATTATGTACATTCACCGGTATACATTATTCAATCTGTCATCGTACTCGTTCTGCCGTGTGCCACCGTACACATGTACCAGCAAACATTATCCTCATCATATTCATGCGTCGGTATACATTATCCTGTCTGTCACCATATACATGCACCATATATTATCCTCTCTGTCACCACATGCATGCATCGGTATACATTATCCAGTCTGCCATCATATACATGCACCAGACATTATCCTATCTGTCACCATATGCATGCATCGGTATACGTTATCCAGTCTGTCACCATATACATGCACCAGACTTTATCGTATCTGTCACCATATGCATGCATCGGTATACATTATCCTGTCTGTCATCATATACATGCACCAGACTTTATCCTATCTGTCATCATATGCATGCATCGGTATACATTATCCAGTCTGTCACCATATACATGCACCAGACTTTATCGTAACTGTCACCATATGCATGCATCGGTATACATTATCCTGTCTGTCATCATAAACATGCACCAGACTTTATCCTATCTGTCACCATATGCATGCATCGGTATACATTATCCAGTCTGTCATCATATACATGCACCAGACTTTATCCTATCTGTCACCATATGCATGCATCGGTATACATTATCCAGTCTGTCATCATAAACATGCACCAGACTTTATCCTATCTGTCACCATATGCATGCATCGGTATACATTATCCAGTCTGTCATCATATACATGCATCAGACATTATCCTATCTGTCACCATATGCATGCGTCGGTATACATTATCCTGTCTGTCATCATATACATGCACCAGACATTATCCTATCTGTCACCATATGCATGCTTCGGTATACATTATCCAGTCTGTCATCATATACATGCACCAGACATTATCCTATCTGTCACCATATGCATGCATCGGTATACATTATCCAGTCTGTCATCATATACATGCACCAGACTTTATCCTATCTGTCACCATATGCATGCATCGGTATACATTATCCAGTCTGTCATCATATACATGCACCAGACATTATCCTGTCACCATATGCCTGCATCGGTATACATTATCCAGTCTGTCATCATATACATGCACCAGACATTATCCTATCTGTCACCATATGCATGCATCGGTATACATTATCCAGTCTGTCATCATATACATGCACAGACATTATCCTACATGTATCTGTCATCATATGCATGCACCGGTATACATTATCCAGTCTGTCATCATATACATGTACCAGTATAGATTATCCTATCTGTCATCATATTCATGCAGGTGCCCGGGTGCACAGACATTATCCTACATGTATCTGTCATCATATGCATGCACCGGTATACATTATCCAGTCTGTCATCATATACATGTACCAGTATAGATTATCCTATCTGTCATCATATTCATGCAGGTGCCCGGGTGTAGTCAGACTGAGTCATTCGCACGTGCAATTTCGTCTCTGTTATTTTGAGTATTCTGGGGTTTAAAGCTGGTATTATTCCAGATATCTTATGTAGTATTTTTCGTGACCGTTTTTGGCATCTATGCATGGTGACATTTTGAGTTGATTCATCAGATTTTCGCTGTTCGCGGCGTGTTTGTTTTTGTTTTTGTGTTTTTTTTTGTTTTTGGCCTTGACCAGCCCGACTGGGTTGACCAGAGATAACCATTTTCCTTGTCCAGATAGATGGCGCTGTATTGAATATAACATTGTCATACGAAGCTTTTGAGTCAATGCACTGTCAATATATAGCGCGGGCTAATTGTAAAACTGTTTACAACTGTTAATATAATTTGTTTGTTTGTTTGTTTGTTTATTCGAATTAATCTTTCATGGGGCTCCCTGGGTGACAGTTTTGTTTTATCCGATAAAAATACTATTATATAAATGTTAATCATTTGGATAATTTGCATCTGATTTTTTCCTGTTCAGTGATGTGTCTTAACAACACATTTAAGTTTGTTTTGTTCTTGATTTAACGGAATGTTTTTCTCAGCAATTGAAGAAAATTTCGCGTGTGGCATTCAGAGACTGCGTGACGATGAACCTCCATGTTGGATGGTCTTCGCCTACAGTGCCGACGTCAGGCATTCCACAGAACGCTCACTTGTGTGGATTTTTTGTTCTTTTCTGCAATATGTGCCTTAAATTAATTGAGAAATTTATTACATGCAATTAGGAGGGTACCATTTTCTTTCTCAGTTTTTTTGTTATATTTTTTTTCCAGTTCTATGTCTTTGTGGACTATCCAGTCAGAGCTCGTATTGGCGACCGTGCAACCACAGTCTGTAAGGAGGACAGAACCCGATGACTATGGATTTGAGATTGGAAAACCCGCGTATCTGAAATCTCGGGACTACTTTCTCTTCGCTTGTTCCCTGAACCGGAAGCGGTCGCAGCGCCACCGAAACCGGAAGGAATTCCATCACCGCGGACGAATACATGCCCCAAAGGTCATTTCTGGTTACGTGATGGAACTATGGTGACCTTGGCCTCTACGACCAGGTGATCGTCACGTGAGCACCACAAAAGTAGGTCAATCCGAGGGAATTTCAACTTATACTACTACTGACATTCGTCTTGTAATTTACACAACTAACAAATTTACAAATGTGCCAAAGCACACCCGGAAGTAAAATTATGGCGCACACTAGAATAATTTCCGTTTTTTATCGGTTCCCTACATGAAACTATCCAGACAGTTTATCCGGGTAATACCGGTAGCGTTCACGGCCTCTCATACCCGTTTAGGAGTTAATCCGATTTCAGTCGTGTAGAATTTCATGTTGAACATGTTGAATTTCTTTCGGAAAGTGAAAGTTTCACGAAGAAAATCTCATACAAAACGCTTTTTCCCATAAATGATTTCGGTATAAGAAGGGAAATGTTTTGGACTATATACTGATATAATAATAAATCTAAATGGAATAAAGAAGGTTGTTAAACAATGCAATGTTAAAATACGGTCTCCCTTCCTTCTCGTTTAACCCAGTTGTTCTAATTTATACTCTAATTTTCCAATTGCAGAAGGAAAACACATGATACTGTACATAATGCTTCGACTTTGTCGACTTTAAGCATGTACTGCAATCAACAGGAGGATTTGTTTTTGAAATTCTTTCGAAGAGGAGTTGGTGGAAGTGTCTACAAACTTATTAAAGACGCACATGAAAAACAATGCTGCTAGTTGAGCAAAACAACTCAGTTTCACCCACATGCTGCAGCTTGTTTGGGGTTCGTTAGGGCTAAAACTCCAGTCGCCTCTGCCCTATCGTATTTACCGTTTTCGTTGATGCTTTCCAGATCAAGCATACCTAAAATGAATCGTGTGCAGATGATTTCTTCGAAATCTGAAGACTAAAACCGCTCATGGCGCCCAGGTTGGTGATACGAAACTACAAAGACCAATTCACAGACACTATATATTTGCATAGATATTCATAGTTCCAGTTCTGTCAGATTATTTCAGTGATTTACTGTTGTCCAGTGACCTTGACCGTTGAACTTTTAACTCCAATCTTTGTATGTGATACACCGGTTCCCACTAATGCATCCGCTCACAAAAATGTGATTTTCTCTGTTTTCTTGATTGTATTACCTCTTGATCATTGCCGTTTCGACCTCATTAAATTTCCTGTTGCCATAATGGTGAGAGAATCCGTCAGCGTGATCACAATCCAGATTATGGAATTTGCATCAGATGACCCGCATGGGGTATTGTTATGGCACTTGCTATCATCAAGGTTCCAGTCCTCGTTATTTTGGATATACCTCTGAAACGAATAAAGGTAAAGGTATTAAAATTACTTCAAACACTTCTGATGCTATATTGCCACGATGAATTATTACGAAGAATTCAATTTTCGTGTAGCTATATATGTATGGAAGTTCCATCTGATTAATTCCAATGCAATAGCATTGTACTGTTGTAGTGAATTATGACGGATTCAGTTTTCATTATTTTGGTATCAAATATATATATCTATGGTTCAATGAAGTATAACTTTTCTGATTTTCCAGTTTTCACTATGCTGGTTATATCTCTGTAACATGGCGTCCATAGCAATCAAAATGCTCGTCGGCGGAAAATAACATTCATGTGATTGCAGGTATACCGTGTCAGAGTTTTTGCCCATTTGGTGTTATCAATGACTGTCAAAGACACTAATGTGGTGTCCAATCAAAGATTAATAGCACTTTGTTCATTAAACAGCCTGCATGGTGCGAGGTGAAGGATCTATCTTGAATTCAAAATTACAGCATACGTCGATTCGCGGGTTTTGCATTGTATGAGTGTTTGTTGTGTCTGTGATTATTCCCGCGGGAATTTGCTGTGAAATGTGTTTGCGTGTTGAAGCTTACAATGTATAATTTCTGTTGTAAAGATCTTGCCTATTGGCTGTAACTAGGCCTAGAGTATAAAGTACAGTACCGGTGACCAAATAATTCTGTGCATTTCAGGTTTATATGAAAAGATGTCAACCCATTCCCAATTTCCCCTTGATAATTGTGACCGGGGCCTCGACAGAATAAGATGCAAAATTGCATTATCCGTCCTGAATATGGGTGCACTGAACCGTGCGTTCCCTCTTTTGTGATTTGCGTTTGTGTGAGAAAGGGGTGTATTGAGGGGCGAAAGGTATATGCCTAAGAACTGGACTGCCATTCATGTGGTCAACTGCCCCAGATCAGAGTAATGTACCACTTGAAGGCATGGGCGAAATTGGAGGCGAGGTTGTGGTCGGTAGACAAAACAACGAGTTCACGTGTTGAGTGGGGTGTGCTTTGAATACAGAATTCTATTTTACCTTTTATTTTTGACATGTCTCGTGAGAAAGATGATCACAGGTCATCGTGACTGGACTACATTCCCCACGTGACAATCAAGCTTGAACTTTTTACACTTGTAACACAAGGAATACTCGTAATAACTGTGCCATACAGCTGTTGTGTGGATCAGACGCAGGCGAAAACAGTTCACGATCACACCACCAGCCGTCCAACTCTTCCACACAGATATCATTTTACCAGTCACAGATAGTCATATCAGCGACTGCAGGCGTACCGTAAGAGGTAAATTGTTCATCTTATACATACCGCATAGCTCAATATAACTTAGGCATATGTTCATGAGAGAGATAAGTGATTTCAGAAGGATATATATTTCCATTTTGGATGTGATTCCATGTAGGAATATCAGGCGGTGGTGAGTCCCATATATCTTTCCAAGCTGGTGCCGTACATGTTAACCGGCTGAATTGGGGGATGTATTACCCGCGAAACGTCCAGTGGGCTCAACCGTCCCCAACCGTATCAATCACACGGAGTGGCGGGGGGTCGGGACTTCGTCAGCCTGTGTGCATCAACCTGATTGGTGGTCCGTGTTATAAAGATTTTGTTGGTCATTGTTCAAAGTTAAGGCTCTCGCAAACGGACGATTGATTTATTTCCATAGTCCAGAAAAGACCAGACCAATGTTCTATACATCATGTATATTTCTCATACCTTACAAATAGGATATGGTATAGGTTTATAACCCCTTTTATAATACATATTAGTACATCACATGATAAATTCTAGAGTAATGATTGGATAACAACACGACTACTATGTGCAATAGTGCCCGCCTGTGCAATAGTGCCCGCGCATTATTCCTGTGACGTTGTTACTCGGAGTTATGTTCCTTCGTTAATGCTGAATGGTGGCGCAGTTTCATCAAGCAGAAGCCCAGCTGGTCAAAATGTCGAAATCGATAAAGCGAAGACTTGCGTCTGCCGAACCAGACGTATATATCCATCAGCAGCAGTATAAGAAAACCGCTAATCTGACTAAATATGCTGTCAGAATATTGCTTCAATTTTGTGCTGAGAGAAACATGGGCGACCAGTTTGAGAAGTATGAAGTATGTAATATATTAAAATAGATTTAACACACGTGAGAATACACGAAGTTATCATATTACAGAATATGTCAGAATGTTGTTCATGAACACAGCATTGTCTGTTAATGCAAAACAATATGCTTTACTTATTTATTTTAATATGCATCCGGTATACTTAAAGTTGATATATTTGGTAAAAAAGTGTGAAATGGTAATGTGACGTACTAAACTCATTATTGACTGTTCTTGGGGGCACTATGCTTTCATAGTGTTGCTGAGGGAAGAATAGATATACCTCGACTCGCTTCGCTCGCTCGGGCACTATTCTTCCCTCAGCAACACTATGAAAGTATAGTGCCCACAAGAACAGTCAATAATAGGTAAGTGTTATATGTCTTTGTCTGGAATATGTACATGTAAATAATTAACGAGCAGTCTCTTTGGCCTGAAATTGTAATGAATATCTTTTTTTGGTATGTTATAACCGTGCGAGACGTAGGCCAAAAAGACGTATATTGATATCGTTGTTTCAAGTACACACCAATTAATTAATTAATTGAGAAAATAATCCAGTAAAATACTAGAGTATATACATGGTACAAATCTATTATAAGTAATAATGCAGATAGTCATATACCCGGTACCCAGGACGTAAACCCAGACCTACTATATTACTTAGCATTTATATTTTGTTAATGCATTAGTTAATTTGTGGGTGCCTTTGCAAGAAGGATGGGCTGGTCTATATTTAAGTCAAAACCCATTCGCCAGCTGTTACTTACACATGGATATATTAGAAAAAATACATTCATTCCAATTCCAATCTGTCAGTCAGAACGCTCTAATTTGATATGCTACCATTATCTAAAAGATTATGGCGATCCCGCTCTCTAAAATGGAGGTAAAAAAGATCTTTTTCGCTCAACTAACTTTTGATTCCTTCTTAACCAATGCTTCAAAATATCGGGCACAATTATTTATCTATTGTTCCATTTCCTAAAATTAATTGGCCGTTTGAGGAACCAGTCAATGTTGTTTATACAGCGCGACAGATGTTTGGCCTATTACTATGCAAATTAGATAGACGACAATTTATTTTTTCACTACCATTTGATGCGGATATATATATATGTATGTGTGCACCTCAGGAGGAATTTGCTGAATTCATTATGTGAACTGATTTATTGAGCAAAAACGACCTTTTTATCTCCATTATAGAGAGCGGGATTGCTTTAACCTGTCTAATGCCTCAGGTGACGTGACAGATTTGTACTTCGTAGTTCCCTGTTATCAAACCGCTTACAATGCCTAGAGACCCGTTCTGGTTTAATTGCAGTCCAGTTTGGTGATGATTAGGTATTACTCCAATGTCCGTCAGTGTGAACTGTCGAATAAATCTCGAGGAAATTTGCCTGGGCCTATGTGCCCCAATATAAGAATATAGTTTGCGGTAACCGCTTTTCCGGGGTAAGAAATGTACGGAATATTCGTACTGGCTGAAACTGGCTACCGTTAATAATGTAATGCAGACCATGCCTTCATATAGTTAAAATTTCCGCGTTGAATGAATTACAGTTGAATCTACAGAACAGCTTTGGTTTTACTTCTAGCCGCTTACCCGCTCAGGTCCATAACAATAAGTACTAAAACGGTCCGAGTGAATATCTGGTGATATGTAATCAGACATATATGTAAAGCACACAGGCCCGCAAAACAGTTTTTGGGGGTGTGGACGGTGGTATTACGGTGAAGTGTCGAAATATGGGGTCTCTATATTTAACCTCATGCTTTATATAAAACCACGACGAGGCGTGAAACGCACTTGGGAAGAATCGAGAAATAAACGGTTTATCGCCAAACAAAATACATCAGCATATTCTGCAATTGTCACTCCATATATTCCCGTCGTCAAATTAGTAAATTTGTGCAATTTTTTACCTTTGCCGGGCGATTCAAAATCAAACGTAACTGTCCATCCATCTAGGAACAGAGCGATTATGGCGGGCTTCGTTCTCAATTCTGATTGGTCAGTCGCGACACGCCTCCGGCAAGAGAGGTCACAAACGGATCAGCTGTTGCGACTGACCAATCAGAATTGAGAACGAAGCCCGCCATAATCGCGCTGTTCCTGGGTGGATGGACAGTTACGCCGGATTTTGAATCGCCCAGCAAAGGTAAAAAATTGCACAAATTTACTAATTTGACGACGGGAATATTTAAAATGATACTTATAGAATATGCTGATATATTTTGTTTGGCGATAAACCGTTTATTTCTCGATTCACCCAAAGTGCGTTTCACGCCTTGTGGTTTTATATAAAGCATGGGGTTATATATAGAGATCCCATATTTCGACACTTCACCCTAATACCACCGTCCACACCCCCCAAAACTTTTGTTTTGCGGGCCTGTGGTAGAGCACTATCAAAGCGACCCTGGAGAAATTTAGTCTCTCGGAATGCATGCCCCTTCACGAATGCTTCACATTGATACCTCATACGACCCAATCGGTACAATAGGGACCCCTCTCGCCCTCATCGGGATCTCCGTGACATCTTCGGGCATCTCCGTGTCTCTTCGGTGATCTCCGTGACATCTTCGCAACATTGTAGCGAACGTGCAACAATGTTGCCATTCGGGGAGCCAGGTGTTCGGCACGTGACAACCCCCAGCCCAAGCAGACGACAGCGAAATTCTGGCGGGAAAACCCCACAGACATCTTCACAACATTGTAGCGAACGGATCTCCGTGACATCTTCGGGCATCTCCGTGTCTCTTCGGTGATCTCCGTGACATCTTCGCAACATTGTAGCGAACGTGCAACAATGTTGCAAACGGGGAGCCAGGTGTTCGGCACGTGACAACCCCCAGGCCAAGCAGACGACAGCGAAATTCTGGCGGGAAAACCCCACAGACAGCTCAGTACATGTCCTATCATGTTCAAAAATGACCATCCCCCATACAGGCCTGTATATTGTATATACGGACCTGACCGAAGAGACACGGAGGTGAACGACATTGTGGAAAAACCCCACAGACAGGTCAGTACATGGCCTATCATGTTCTGAAGATGGAAAAAGACACGGAGATCACCGAAAAGACACGGAGGTGAACGACATTGTGGGAAAAACCCACAGACAGGTCAGTACATATCCTATCCTATCATGTTCCTAGGTCACGCTCCATTCACCCAGACCGGAAGTGACGTCATACTTACAAGAGCGCCCCCTGGCGGAAAAAAAGGAACCAAGAGTTACCTCCCTGGAAAACGTGAGTTGAAATACGCTTACATTACTACTTACGGCCTTTCATACCCGGTTAGGAGTTAATCCGATTTCAGTCGTGTAGAATTTCATGTTGAACATGTTGAATTTCTTTCGGAAAGTGGAAGTTTCACGAAGAAAATCTCATACAAAACGCTTTTCCTCATAAATTATTTCGGTATAAGAAGGGACATGTTTTAGACTATATACTGATACAATAATAAATAAAATCGTATTTGTCACCCGATTTCGGGCCTCGAATCTAACTGGAATAAAGAAAGTTGTTAAACAATGCAATGTTAAAATACGGTCTCCCTTCCTTCTCGTTTAACCCAATTGTTTTGATTTATACTCTAATTTTCAAATCGCAGTAGAAAAACACATGATACTGTACATAAAGCTTCGGCTTTGTCGACTTTAAGCATGTACTGCAATCGACAAGAGGATTTGTTTTTGAAATTCTTTCGAAGAGGAGTTAGTGGAAGTTTCTACAAACTTATTAAAGACGCACATGAAAAACTGTGCTGCTAGTTGAGCAAAACAAGTCAGTTTCACCCACATATTGCAGCTTGTTTGGAGTTGGTTCAGTCGCCTCTGTCCTACAGTCTTTACCGTGTTCGTCAATGCTCTCCAGATCAAGCATACCTAAAATGACTCATGTGCAGATGATTTGTTTATAACTTCGAAATCTGAAGACTAAAACCGCTCACGGCGCCCAGATTGGTGATACGAAACTACAAATAATTCTTTCCTTCAGATACCTTTAAAGAGCTTTCAACGACAAAGACGAATTCACACCATATAGTAGCATAGATATTCATAGTTCCAGTTCATAGCAAGAGCCGAATTGGCACTGACTCACTAAATTTACCAGTCTGTCAGATTTCAGTGATTTGCTGGTGTCCAATGACCTTGACCGTTGAACTTTTGACTCCAATCTTTGTATGTGTTACACCGGTTCTCACTAATGCATCCGCTCACAAAAATGTGAGTTTCTCTGTTTTCTTGATTGTATTACCTCTCGATCATTGACGTTTCGACCTTATTAAATTTCTTGCTGCCATAATGGCGAGATAGTCCGTAAGCGTGATCACAATCCAGCGTTTGGAATTTGCATCAGATGACCCGCATGGGGTATTACTATGGCACTTGGTATCATCGAGGTTCCAGTTTTCGTTATTTTGGATATGCCTCTGAAAAGAATAAAGGTAGATGTATTAAAATTGCTTCAAACATGCACTTCTAATGCTATATTGCCGCAGTGAATTATTACGAAGAGTCCAATTTTCGTGTAGATATATATGTATGGATTTTCCATCGTATCAATTCCAACGCAATAGCATTGTACTGTTGTAGTGAATTATGACGGATTCAGTTTTCATTATTTTGGTATCAAATATATACATCTATGGTCCAATGAAGTATAACTTCCTGATTTTCCAGTTTTCACTATGCTGGCTATATCTCTGTAACATGGCGTCCATAGCAGTCAAAATGCTCCTCGGCGGAAAATAACTTTCATGTGATTGCAGGTATGCCGTGTCAGAGTTTTGCCCATTTGGTGTTATCAATGACTGTCAAAGACACTAATATGGTGTCTAATCAAAGATTAATAGCCACTTTGTTCATTAAACAGCCTGCATGGTGGGAGGTGAACGAGCTATTATCTTGGATTCAAAATTACAGCATACGTCGATTCGCGGGTTTCGCGTTGTATGAATGTTTGTTGTGTCTGTGATTATTCCCGCGGGAATTTGTGTGTGCGTATTGAAGCTTACAATGTATAATTTCTGTTGTAAAGATCTTGCCGGTGACCAAATAATTCTGTGCATTTCAGGTTCATTTGAAAAGATGTCACCCCATTCTCAATTTCCCCTTGATAATTGTGACCGGGGCTTCGACAGAATAAGATGCAAAGTTGCATTATCCGTCGTGAAGAAGAATGCACTGGACCGTGTGTTCCCTCTTTTGTGATTTGCATTTGTGTGTGAGCGGGGGGGGGGTGCGAAAAGTATATGCCTAAGAACTGGATTGCCATTCAGGTGGTGAACTGCCCCAGATCACAGTAATGTACCAGTTGAAGGCATGGGCAGAATTGGAGGAGGGATTGAGGTTGGAGGACAAACAACGAGTTCACGTGTTGAGTGGGGTGTGCTTTGAATACAAAATTTTATTTTACCTTTTATTTTTGACATGTCTCGTGAGAAAGATGATCACAGGTCATCGTGACTGGACTACATTCCCCACGTGACAATCAAGCTTGAACTTTTTACACTTGTAACACAAGGAATACTCGTAATAACTGTGCCATACAGCTGTTGTGTGGATCAGACGCAGGCGAAAACTGTTCACGATCACACCACCAGCCGTCCAACTCATTCTCAAAGATATCATTTTCCCAGTCACAGATAGTCATATCAGCGCCTGCAGGCGTAACGTAACAGGTAAATTGTTCGTCTTATACATACCGTATAGCTCAATATAACTTAAGCATATGTTCATAAGAGAGATAAGTGATTTCAGAAGGATATATATTTCCATTTTGAAGATGATTCCATGTAGGAATATCAGGCGGTGGTGAGTCCCATATATCTTTCCCAGCTGGTGCCGTACATGTTAACCGGCTGAATTGGGGGATGTATTAACCCCGAACCGTCCAGTAGGCTCAACCGTCCCAAACCGTATCAATCACACGGGGGGGGGCCCTGGGTGGGGGACTTCGTCAGCCTGTGTGCCTGATTGGTGGTCCGTGTTAAAGATTTTGTTGGTCATTGTTCTAAGTTAAGGCTCTCGCAAACGAACGATTGATTTATTTCCATAGTCCAGAAAAGACCAGACCAATATACTATACATCATGTATATTTCCCATACCTTATAAAGAGGATATGGTATAGGTTTATAACCCCGTTTATAATACATATTAGTACATCACAAGATAAATTCTAGAGTAATGATTGATTAACCACACGACTACTATATGCAATAGTGCCCGCGCAGCCGGGCATTATTCTTGTGACGGTGTTACTCGGAGTTATGCCCCTTCGTTAATGCTGATAGGTGGCGCAGTTTCATCAAGCAAAAGCCCAGCTGTCAAATTGTCGAAATTGATAAAGCGAGGATTTGCCTATGACGAACCAGACGTATTTATCCATCAGCAGCAGTATATGAAAACCGCTAATCTGACTAAATATGCCGTCAGAGTATTGCTTCAATTTTGTGCTGAGAGAAACATGGACGACCAGTTTGAGAAGTACGAAGTATGTAATATATTAGAATACATTTTAACAGACGTGAGAATACACGAAGTTATCATATTATAGAAAATGACGGAATGTTTTTCATGAATAAAGCATTGTCTGTTAATGCAAAATAATATGCTTTACTTATTTATTTTAATATGCATCCGGTATACTTAAAGTTCATATATTTGGTAAAAAAAAGTGTGAAAAGGTCAAGTGATGTACTAAACTCATTATTGACTGTTCTTGCGGGCACTATACCTTCATAGTGTTGCTGAGGGAAGAATAGTGCCCTCGACTCGCTTCGCTTACTCGGGCACTATTCTTCCCTCAGCAACACTATGAAAGCATAGTGCCCTCAAGAACACTAATAGGTAAGTGTTACATGTCTTTGTCTGGAATAGGTACATGTAATTAATTAACGAGCAGTCTCTTTGGCCTGAAATTGTAATGAATATCTATTTTGGTATGTTTTAAGCGTGCGAGACGTAGGCCAAAAGACGTATATTGATATCGCTGGTTCAAGTACACATTAATTAATTAATTAATTGAGAGAATAATCGAGTAAAATACTAGAGTATATACATGGCACAAATCTATTATAAGTAATAATGCAGATAGTAATATACCCAGTACCCTGGACGTAAACCCAGACCTACTATATTACTTAGCATTTATATTTTGTTAATGCATTAGTTAGTTTGTGGGTGCCTTTGCAAGAAGGATGGGCTGTCTATATCTAAGTCAAAACCCATTCGCCAGCTGTTACTTACACATGGATACATAGAAAAATACATTCATTCTAATTCCAATCTGTCAGCCAGAACGCTATAATTTGATATGCTACCATTATATAACCGGTTATGGCGATCCCGCTCTCTAAAATGGAGGCAAAAAAAGAGATCTTTTTCGCTCAACTAACTGTTGATTCCTTCTTAACCGATGCTTCAAAACATTAGGGGCATTAATGTATCGATTGTTCCATGACCTAAAATTAATTGACCGTTTGAGGAACCAGTCAATGTAGTTGTTTATACAGCGCGACAGACGTTTGGCCTATTATTATGCAAATTAGATAAGACGACAATTTATTTTTTCACCACCATTTGATGCGGATATATATATGTCTGTGTGCACCTTAGGAGGAATTTGCTGAATTCATTATGTGAACTGATTTATTGAGCAAAAACGACCTTTTTAATCTCCATTTTAGAGAGCGGGATTGCCTTAACCTGGCTAATGCCTCAGGTGGCGTGACAGATTTGTACTTCGTAGTTCCCTGTTATCAAACTGCTTACAATGCCTAGAGACCCGTTCTGGTTTAATTGCAGTCCAGTTTGGTAATGATTAGGTATTACTCCAATGTCCGTCAGTGTGAACTGTCGAATAAATCTCGAGGAAATTTGCCTGGGCCTATGTGCCCCAATATAAGAATATAGTTTGCGGTAACCGTTTTTCCGGGGTTGTACGAAATATTCGTACTGGCTGACCGTTAATAATGTAATGTAGACCATGCCTTCATATAGTTAAAATTCCCGCGTTGAATGAATTACAGTTGAATCTACAGAACAGCTTTGGTTTTACTTCTAGCCGCTTACCCGCTCAGGTCCATAACAATAAGTACTAAAACGGTCCGAGTGAATATCTGGTGATATGTAATCAGACATATATGTAAAGCACACAGGCCCGCAAAACAAGAGTTTTTGGGGGTGTGGACGGTGGTATTACGGTGAAATGTCGAAATATGGGGTCTCTATATATAACCTCATGCTTTATATAAAACCATGACAAGGCGTGAAACGCACTTAGGAAGAATCGAGAAATAAACGGTTTATCGCCAAACAAAATACATCAGCATAATCTGCAATTGTCACTCTATATATTCCCGTCGTCAAATTAGTAAATTTGTGCAATTTTTTACCTTTGCCGGGCGATTCAAAATCAAACGTAACTGTCCATCCATCCAGGAACAGAGCGATTATGGCGGGCTTCGTTCTCAATTCTGATTGGTCAGTCGCGACACGCCTCCGGCAAAGAAGGTCACAAACGGATCAGCTGTTGCGACTGACCAATCAAAACGAGGCTGAAAGCCCGCCATCGCCCTGTTCGGGGTGGATCGTTTCAGAGGCCCTGTGGTTTTGAGATCGCCTCTGCTGTTGCAAAATTTGGGCTGACGGCGCAAGAAATATTTAAAAGTGATACTTATAGAATATGCTGATGTATTTTATTTAAACGACAAGCTTCACCAAAGTGCGTTTCACGCTAACTGTGTTTCCATATAAAGCATGGTCTGTCTCCTGCTCATAATACCTCGTCCACACCCCCAAACTTGTTTTGCAGGCCTATGTAGAAGCACTATCAAAGCGACCCTGGAGAAATTTAGTCTCTCGGAATACAGCATGCCGTTCATACCCGACGTTAATTTTACTATCAACCCTGCCAGACCTTGGGAGAGAGGTTGGGGGGTATTATGACCCCCTGCCAAATTTCTACTCTATCTCTGGAAAGATGCAAATCGAGAGCTGACACTCCGTGACTTTGTAGTTTATCATGTTGAGCCTGTTTGCATAACCCAAATTCCAAATGACGGCCATGTGAAGTAACTGCAAAGTGAAGTTTTCGTCATTTTTCTTCGAAATTCCTGCTTTCTGCTAGGAAAGGTGGGTAAAACCCATTTTAGGTCACAACAGATTATTATTTGCTAATTTATCATGCAATTTTTGCGGAGAAATCACCTGGATTAAAACATCGAACATTCTGCATCTTTGTTCGATTTTCTGGTAGAGCTTGACCCAAGGGTATAGTGTGATAAGTTTCAGCCTCCGAGATTAAGGGATAAGATAATGCATTGTGAAAAGTATCAGATGGCAGCACAATGCATCGTACTAACATGACATGTAAGCTCGGAATACAGTTGAATAAGAAACCGATCAAGGCTCAGACACTGGTGGCACTAATCTGGTGGCACTAACTCAATGCTCTCCTGTAATCTTCCACGTGGGAAAATTTCCAGGTGGTATTACGTCACATTCGTGAATTTCCCCGAATTATTATCGAGAGCATCGGGTCAGCGTCACCATATGAGTGGCATACGAGAAGATAGTTTTAGAGGCACTTTCTGTAATGACCAATATTAATTCTGATGGTATCGTCACTTATAAAATGTTTGCTATATGGCTTACTTGTGTATCTTATCTTTATTTTACAATGTTTTAAACATGTCTTAGTGCTCTGTCGGTGGATAGCTCTGTTTTGAGCTAATCTTCCCAGTGTGTAAACATTTCCGATTGTTAACAAAATCTACCCTATGTTATCTTTTCTCGATACATTGCTCTGGATATAAGGAAGAACGATGGGATTGCACAAAAGCCTCTTTACATGTCGAAAGAACATAGTATAAGGATTTGCACCATACCAAAC
>JAVTVY010037095.1:0-16954 GCA_036873755.1 Hanleya hanleyi
AATAATCGGTTTAATTTTCACACCTCTAAAAGTAATCAAACTCAGAAAAATAAATTTAAACCTAAAATTACAATATTTATAATTGGAATTTCAATTTTTTTTTTCCAACAGAAGGTAGGAAGATCTAATTTCGAATATTGAATTTGGGTAATAAAAAAAAAATGGTCGTTTTCTTCAGCCAGGGGGGCTCTGTATCCTTAAGGCCTTTGTTATGGCATCCCTCTTGCAAGCTCACCTTGACAAGCATTTCTTTCCATTTATAGCAATAATACTAGAATAAATTTGCACAAAATTTCTCGCCCATGTCGAAGTTGTAATAATATGACAAGAGACTGTTTTAATTAAAACCTTGCAAAACAGCAGAACACCATAGATATGATGGATAATTCTCAAAATTTAGAAAATCTGTTTCCTTCAATTCTCCATAGACATTACAAATACAACAGCATTTTGCTCTCTTAATAGTAAAAACACCTACACTGTTAAAATAGAATTGCCCGGCCTTTGTGCTCATGGTACCTGTGGTAGGGAAAGTCCCACTGTTCAGTCACAGACAGGGTTGCAAGGTCTTGCCAGTCAAGATTGTCAGAGGCAGCCTGCCACTCATTTACATATCAAAGACATGTTTCCTCAATAGACTGCACTCACTGGCTTGATGCAATGACTTTGGTTTAAATGCCTATCTGACATGGTTAATGAATATTCAACCCAAAATACTTTTGGAGAATTCAAAAACAAATTTTCAATATATTTTCCATTATATTGTAAATGTTAAATAATTTGATTAGTTAATATATATAAAAATGTGTTGCTTTCTTATATCTCTTCGACATGGGCGAAGCATTTCTTGGAAATATGTTTCAATATTGCTGCGCACATGGGAGCTCAAGATTGTATCTTTGTTATATTTTGAGTGCCTAAATGGATGCCAGCACAAAGCCAATCACCAGTCCCTTCATTTTATGATCTCTGATTAGTCTTTGAAGTGCTTGGGTAACTACAGGTAATGAACTATTTGGTAAAAAATATACAGATGTGGGGAAATTTTCAATATTGTGGGAAAATCTTCAGATGGGGAAAATGTCCAGGTTGGGGAAATGGGGAAATGTCCTAGTGGGTCTATTTTATAATGTTTATTTACCAGCGCAATAACCTGTGTTGTTGTTGTTACCACTGCTTTTCAACACACAATTCAAGGTTGTCAAACTTCAACGTCGAAAATAGCGGATTTACCATCATTGATAAGACAAGTTCTTTCCCGAAGTGATAATCTAAACCAATAAATATACTAATCACGTGAAACTGATCCCATGGTATCAAATCCAGAAGGAAAATTGGTTTGATTTTTTCTGTTTCTCTTTTAGCCTTATAAGACGTCAAGTAGTTGTTGTTGTTTAAGCCTTGACGTCTTATGTCGGTAGCTGAAAGTGAAAAGGAAAAAAACAAACGTTCACAAAAATACGTACTTTCAAACCTCGTACGCTCCCCTGAATATGTCCTTTTCGTTCTATGATCACCTAAGTTTGGGTGAATGGTGTCGTTGAGGTGTTTATATGCCTTGTGCAAAGCACATGGACAGAAACATATTCTCAAATATTTCTACGGCTTGTTCGATTCTCAACAGCCGCCATGCTTGTGTAATGCGCATGCGTCGAACAAAACAACATCCGTTTGCAAAACGCACATGGCTAGTTAGGCCACACCCACCATGCACGTGGTCACAACTGAACAAGAATCCCCGTTCTCATTCCCGGCAACATCATGGAGGAAACACTTCGTTCTGCCATACGTAAAAAAGGAAAATATTATTACTGTACCTCATCTGTTAACTTATAAGTGGGAAAAACGCATAACAGTCACTTTTCCCATAACCTGTTGGCAATAAAGCTACCATGTTTTTTTTGCCGGATGTCAATATTTGGGGGGGCCCCCCCCCAAGCCTCCCCTTGTCTACGCCCTTGTATGTATGTTAGTAAACAACTGAGACACACTATAATGAGTAAACAATGGTTTATCCAACTTGATTGTTACGAAATTTTTGCCTTGTAGTTTGTATAAACTAATCGGAAAAGGTACTGGAATTTGATGTATATATGGAATAATAACTATCTTCCAGACAGCATGCACGTGACAGGTCAACGTTGGTCAAAGGACGGCTTGATCGCGTGTAATTAATACAAACACATGTTCAGAGTGTCTGTCTCGATTGTTATCAACACCGCCACCCCCCCCCCCCACCCACCCACCCCACGCAAACTCTCCTTGCCAATCGTTCTATTAATTCGTTTCATCATACACAATGTACGATTATAAATAAGAGTAATATCTTTTACTATATGACAAATTAGCTGTACTGTCTAAACAGTGTTTAGAGTATCATAGGACCGACAGTTTAACCTTGTGATCGGCCACGTCACCCCAAGGAAAAGCGGAGTTTTACACCCAGGTACTTATTTCATGAACGTCCTACAAATGAGGTTTTATTATCTGTAATGCACAACGTTTCACCAAAATATATCATCGACTGTCGTTATGGCGCCCATTGATGTTGCAGCTAGTTACGTTCACTTACTAACTCGTATACATTTTCCACATACTTTGAGTATAAAATTCAATTTCAGACTATTTTTCAAATTTAGAGGAATTTATCTATTTTTCTTGCTCCAAGGGATGGCTTGTCGTGCCCCGTGGTATGGACTACCACAATACAATTAGCTCAGCTGAGTTCATCAGCGGTTCTCTAGCCAGTTTAACTGACTTTACAACAACAGATGTGTATAATAGTAACATTGGCCGTATATTTCATTGAAAACGGACGGATCATGTGATAAAAATGACTCCAATTGAGGGTATAATGCGGGCTTGTCTGTCAAAATACCCACAACAGCTTGAACTGTGTAGCTTATTTACGGAAAACGGAATCTTGACAGAGAGGGAATTGTGATCATATCTCTTCTATGATTAAATAGGCCCCTGATAGGCTACATGATTATCCACCTAATCTCCGCCCTTGTTCATCGGTATCTTTCACTCTGTCTGGAGACCCCGTGAAACGTGTACTTTCGGCCATGTTTTGCTCCACAGGATGGAAAACATGCTCCATGGGATGGAATGTCATGCCAAAGCACACAAGGGATGGAGAACTGAATCTCCGGGGTGGTATGGCGGAACGAAGTGTTTCCTCCATGATGTTACCGGGGAATGAGAACGGGGATTCTTGTTCAGTTGTGACCACGTGCATGGTGGGCGTGGCCTAACTAGCCATGTGCGTTTTGCAAACGGATGTTGTTTTGTTCGACGCATGCGCATTACACAAGCATGGCGGCTGTTGAGAATCGAACAAGCCGTAGAAATATTTGAGAATATGTTTCTGTCCATGTGCTTTGCACAAGGCATATAAACACCTCAACGACACCATTCACCCAAACTTAGGTGATCATAGAACGAAAAGGACATATTCAGGGGAGCGTACGAGGTTTGAAAGTACGTATTTTTGTGAACGTTTGTTTTTTTCCTTTTCACTTTCAGCTACCGACATAAGACGTCAAGGCTTAAACAACAACAACTACTTGACGTCTTATAAGGCTATTTCTCTTTCTGCTTTTTGTTGTCGTCGCTTCGCTTCCGTGTGTGACTGAGTCACTCTTCTGTAGCAGAGGTAGAAACATCACGGTTTGACATGGCTACCAACACGTGTTTCCGAAATATTTTTGTTGGTTCAGAAACGGGATTGTTGAAGGGTAATAACGAATTGTGTGATAATAATAATACTCCGAAATCATTTTGTCAAAATTTTGTATCTGGAGTGAGTGGCCTTTCACCTGTTCACTGGAGAAGGCAATGAATTGTAAACGCGATAAAAACATTATCTGGTGTCCAATTTCCAATGATTACCCATGTCTTGTGTTTCAAAACAACTATCAAAGAAAACAGGCCGTACCGATATGAACACTGTCTTGAAAACAGATGCCATATGTTTTTTGCCTTTGATGTCCTACTCCTAAACTAAAATAAAATCATTGATGGGTAGAAATAAACATGGCTACAGTGTGTCAAATATCATCTTCATTTTATCCAGCCAATTTCTACGTTCCCACTTCGAACCTGCCTTGATTTATCTGGACCCCTTCAATGTTCAAATAACTTATAAATAGACACGAGACGTCACTGACCTCGAAAGCATTTGAAATTCGAAAAGGGTCGCACAAGAGTGTTATTGATTGGCTGCCCTAAATTGTGGGCACCTTATTAGGAGGAAAGACGCCGCTAATAGAGGATGATGTCACTCTACGTGACTTCACTGACCTTCACTCGCAATCGATGTGTACGTTCTGATTGGTTCTTCTGCCGTTAGAAGGTGAAATTTACACCTCGGATTTTGAACACTGAAGGAGTCGGATAAATCAAGGCAGGTTCGAAGTGGGAACGTAGAAATTGGCTGGATAAAATGAAGATGGTCAAATATAGACAAGGGCCATCAACTGAAAGTCTAGCTGAAAAAAGCATAGTACGACCTCGTCTCATCTCATCCCAGCAAGCTGAAAATTTACACACATATAACGTAGATTGTTCTAACACAATAGTACTGCAAACCTGGTGAATATTCAGAGGAAAACTGTTTTAGGACATTAACTTGGGCGATTTTGGTACACAAGATGATCTCACTTTCAATGAAGAATCTTCAAAATTACAATTCGGTAAAATATGCCCCAAGTTTGCTCAATAATTGCTAAATATTTTGGGTACTGGTAGGTAGATTTACCTCAAACCTAGACTTTTTTTTATGGATGGCATAATATTACTTCAGTGGAACAATTTTTGTTAGTTTTTTTCTTTTAGTGCTAGTATAATTAGCATGGTTAGGTTTGAAAAAAATATTGCTAATTGAACAACTTGCTAGCTGTGATGAATTGAATAAAATCAACTGTATACTTTATACTCCAGGTGTTCATGTTGAGAAGAACTCTTGGAACAATTTAAATTCTGTGGAAAAATTGGACAAAAACAATGAAATTTGCTGCATGTGCTGGGGGAATGGAGAAGAATCTAAGGTAAGTGTTATATCGAGACACTCAGGTTGACAATTTTGGAAAAGGACATTGTGGCTGCCCTAATGTCTCCATGGTGTGGGCATGAACAGTAGCACTCTTGCTCTCCCAGACACAGTTGTGTGTGCTCCGCTGTTTTGTTGGGATGGCATAAACCAAACTATTTTCAGCTGCACCAAACAGAGTGGAGTATTTCTTGGACCATACATGCTATAACTTCGTGTTGTTAGTGTACATTATATGATTGCAAATACACATAGATGTAGTATTTATTCAGATAAGATAAGATGGTTTATTGCTCATTTTTGCCTGAAGGCTAAAGGCACCACATAAAAGCATACATACAGGACATATAAAAAGTACAAGCAATACATAAAAAACAATACACACAGGACATACGAAAAGTACAAGCATAAAAACAAAATGATCAAAGACTATTCACTGATATATAGGATTACATAGGATACTTTATTGCACTATTGTGCCCGTAAGCTAACGGCACCATACAATTACAAGAAACAAACAAACATGGTGTATACATATACAGAACATAACAGGGTTGTGGGGCTTGGGAGCCAACACAGATGAAAAACAGTTTTTTGTAACTTATTTAGGGCCTATCAATATATCCTATCAGCTTTGATTTTCAGAACAAACAAAGTTTGTCTATGTGTCCTCAATACCTGGGTTTCATTTCAGACCTCTTTTGGGCCCCTTTTACAGGTCCCTTCACAAAAAATAAATGGTGATTTTGTTTCACAAAAATTCAAAATTCTTTCAAAATCCCTATGTTTTAAGTTATTTGGCCTACACAATGTTCACAAAAAAGGCCCTTCACAAATATTCTAAATGAAACCATGAATACAATGTCATCAATTTGTTGAGAGATATACCTAGAGCATGCAGCCTCATAAGCAGTATGGGATGTCGTGGCATGGTGCAGATACAGATTTGTAATTTTCAATATAGCATTGTGACATCGTTAATCGCTTCATAATTATATCCCCAGTTCTGACGTGTGCACTACAATAACATTAATAACACTGAAATTGTTAAAAAGTCGTAAATCAAGAATTAGGGTATAAATATATAATGTAGAAGATTATCTTGAATATGACAAACTTGCAAAGATATACCACAGTTAACCTGTAAACTCTACTCAATCACTCTGCTTGCATCTCTCGAGTACCTTCACTATACATAGAGTTGCAGATTTGATGAGAATGTTATTTGATGATTTAGGTGTGTATGGGATTAAGGAGTGGCCTGGTTCAGGTATATGATGCAGATACTGACCAGTGGGAAGACAATCATCATTATCCAGGAGGTGATGGCAAGTTTTGTGGTCTCGCTAAATATGAGAAGTAAGTTGTATGTGAGAATGTAAATTCATGGAATAGTTATTGGATTATTTAATGATTTTTCAATTGATTCCCATTTATCCATTCTACTATTGTCAGAGTTTGTAATCTCCTAATCAGATTGTATATCTGACAGTAGGATGCGTACAGAATGCATTTATTAAAGTTAATATGCAATGATTGGCAGGCTCACTAACTCGCTCTTTACCAGCATTTTCAGCAGTTCCAAGCTGGTATCAAGATCATCATGAACATAAATGAAGCGAAGATATACTTATAATAGCCTAAGTAGTTTCAAAGACGATATTCCCAGCTTCCGAGCAGGATGTAATATGATGAAAATAGTTGTTTAGAAATTTTTCATTTTGGTTTGTCAATGACAGGCAATCCTTGAACTATATTTCTATCAGTACAGAGGGTTAAGATATATATGTGACTGCATCTCTGTGAAAGCCTATTGTTTTGTAAATTCCATAGTGACAATAGATTAAGACAGGAGACCTCTTTCTTTTATCTGTTTTCTAGTGTTCAGTATTGTTCGACTTTATGTACTAAAGCAATATTACTGATTTTCAGCTGTTTTGTGACCGCAGTGGAATCAGGACTTGTCAAAGTGTGGAGAGACACTGATGAGCAACAGGTACCAATTATATATATGTAAAGTTGAAGTTGAAATGCAAAGGTTTTTAGATTCTCATTTTTACCCCTCGAGCAAAGTTTTGCCCGAAGGGTATTGTCGTCGTCAGCGTCGTCTGTCTGTCCGTCTGTGAACACGATATCTGAAGAAGGACTAGAGTCAGGTATTTTAAATTCATACCACATATGCATCTGGTGACGAGTCAGAAGCCTATTGAAAATTACTGACCTTGATGTATTTTATCAAGGTTAAATTCTAGTATTTGCTATAGTTTTTGAAGGATTGAAGCTAGGGTCTCCAAGTTCATATTACAAATGCAACTAGTGATTGACTCAAAGCCTATCCCAGTTGACTGACCTTGACCTATTTTTTCAAGGTCATATACTGTTTATTATGATATAACATGAAGAAATACAGCTACGCTTTCCAAATTAATACCATATATACACCTGGGGATGATCCAGAGGTGTGCTGAAGATGACTGACCTTGACCTATTTTATCAAGGTCAAATTCTAGTATTTGCTATATTTATTGAAGGATTAAATCTAGGGTCTCCAAATCCATATTACAAATGCAACTGGTGATTGACTAGAAGCCTATCCCAGTTGACTGACATTGACCTATTTTTAGTAAGGTCATATACTGTTTACTATGATATAACATGAAGAAATACAGCTAGGCTTTCCAAATTAATACTATATATACATTTGGGGATGATCCAGAGGTGTTATAAAAGATGACTGACCTTGACCTATTATATCAAGGTCAAATTCTACTATTTGCTACATTTTTTGAAGGATTGAAGTTAGGGTCTCCAAATTCATGTTTCTTGTGCAACTGGTGATGTACCAGAAGCCTACCATAGTTGACTGACCTTGACCAATTTTTTTTAAGTTTTAAGGTCATACAATATTTAGTATGATATAACAAGAAGAAATATAGCTAGGCTTTCGAAATTAATACTATGTATACATCTGGCAATGGTCCAAAGATGTGCTGAAGATGACTGACCTTGACCTATTTTATCCAGGTCAGATTCTAATTTCTTGCGCTGTAAAACTTACCTTCACATACTTTATTGCTATCGTGTTCTTACGCGATTGCCCTATTGTAATATATTACCACAGAACTAAAATAGTCCCTGTACTGCCCCAATGCCCATGCGCGAGTACCCAGATCCCACGTGACCGACCACGTCACTTCCTTCTTCCCATTACAACTTGTAGTGGAGAGTCGATGTTCTTTGTGTCTCTGAAAAAAAGTTACTTCTACCATTGGATTACCACGGAATTCCTGCGTGTTTACCTTGGATATTTACCTGGGAGTTTACCTTGGATATTTACCTCGGATATTACGTGGGATTTACTGTGATTCTGAGAGAGATTACTGGCCTGGTCTTCATCTCGTATCAGGGAGTATTGTGAGAGAATCTAATAACACCAAGATGGCTTCTGTCTTCTGCATAGTTTGTGCTAAATCAAAGCCTACAACGGATCCCCACTCCGCCTGTCCGCCGTGCCGGGGGGTTCGGTGTGACCAGTATGCCAAATGTTCAGAGTGTGAAACCTGGACCGACAACGTATTTCAAGAATATCTTGTCGGGTCGTATGCTGGGGAAATTTTACCGCCGCCCGACTTTACTGGGCCAAGAACTTGCTTGTTTCTCCGCCTCAGTCTACCGTGAATGAGTCGGAGAGACAGGGCGGTTGATATGTCCGTTCTGAATTCGAATTCTATTCGTAAATTCTCCGATTGTTGTTTACGTGTCTCCGCCTCTCGCTAATTCTATAATTGTTACGGCCGAGTTGGGGGACAAGATGGCGGTCGTCATGTCGAAAATCAGACGGCCTTCACCTTGATGGCCACCTTGGATCCTACAACTGCCACGGCAAATCCGACTTCGGGCCTTCCTTACAGATTGGTAAGTTCGGAGTATTTTTGATAATACGTCATCTGTCAATGATTCATGATTTTCACACGATTTAACAACTAATCAGCGCAATTCGTTACTATCTAACAGGTATACGACTGCTGCACCTATAAATACACGACACTCGTCGTTTGTTATTAATCCAGTTTCTGATTACGCAGACAATCGCCGTTTTTTATTGAACGTGCCGAACTTATCGAGAGCGTCTGTACATCTGATAAAGTCAGCGCCTCCCCGTTCTGCTATATCTGAACTGGATTATCGTAGGCCCGTCTCTTGGTCTATTCTATCCCGGCCTCTGTGGATAGTTACATGCAATCATTAACGTCATACCTTCCAATATCTACATATTTTGCGGTATTGTCGTTATGTAATGGTACTTAAGCTTCTGTGCTGGCGCAAGCTACCTTTACTATTGCACCTACACGTAATAACACCACTCTGGTCGGTCGTTATTACTCCAGCTTCCGGTTTTCAGCCCTCACAATTCAGAAAGGTCACCTTGGCAATAATAAATATTCCATGTTAAATATTGCGGAGGTGAACTGATTGTGCCACGGCATTTACCTCGGCAATTGCTAGATTGCTGAGGTGAATTGTGGGGGCTGGGGTTTACAGAAATTCGCCATTCTTTATTGAATGTGCCGAACTTATCGAGGGCTCCGCTACGTATAACATCGTCAGCGCCCCCTCATTCTGATAAACCGGTACTGGAACAACGTAGGCCCGTCTTTCGGTCTGCGTTTATTCCGATTTCATCTGATAGTTACATGCAACCATTGACGTTGTACCTCCCGGTATCTACATACCTTCCGGTATCATCGTTATATCACAGGCCTTCCACTTTTGTTTCTGTGCAAGCTTCGTCTACGGTTGCAGTTACTTCCACTTATGTACCTCGTCGTGTGACTTATGTCCCACTCGACGGGTGCTTCTTAGTTCTCATCGGTCCGTGAGGTATTCTACGTCATACCACGCACCGATTCTGAGACGTGAAGTTAAGGTTACATGCCCGCAGCTGCGGCCCAGCTATCTGCGGCGCATGTTTCAACTTACGTGGCATCAGCTTCCGATTTTACTGACATTATACGATGTATCACCGAGCTATTTATTCTACGATAAAGAATAAATGCCTACTCTATCGGGCTGTTTATTCTACGATAAGAATAACTTGACTACTCAGCCTTGTACCCTCCCGTACCTGTCCGTTACGGAAGAAAGGGAGGGGGGCGCTACAGGGCTCATCGTATGCTATTGTCTCGGTTGCTTCTCCACGTCCGGCAATGTTGAATGTTATCAGTCAGTCTGGTCTTACATCACATTCGACTACTTCCGGTTATGCAGATCTTCGCTTCCATTTCGGTCCTGTCAGGCATAGGGTATCGTATTTATCCTATCCTATTCAGGCACTGAATATCGTGCATCTGCGTCTCCGGCCTAAATACTCAGTTAGGCCGGCAAACTCTCAACAGTTTCTGTCACTTCCGGTGAGGAAGTACAGATTATGTCACCATGTTGCTGATCCATATTAAAAACTTTTTGGTGACGATTACGCAGCTATTGAGAGTAACTCGTCTTCAATTTGTGCTCGCCGGTTATAGCCCCTGGGGCACTTGTTATTTCCGTTTGTTCACTCTTTAACTTACTATCGTAAGTTGTGAAGACATCTGATCATCGTATACGTTTTACGTATTGGTTTCGACCGTGCAAACATCTACGTTGGTCACTACGGAACTGTTTTATGCATTAGGATATTTCACTCCATTAATTGCTTCAACGGTTTTCGCTTTGACGAATTTCCACCTCTGTGTCTCGTCTGTTTGGTTTTTTATACGTTTCGTATAAAAACTTTATAACGGTACTTCGGTATTCTATATTTTATTATTACCGTTCCGAGACCACTGGTGGTTTATTCGTATATCTAGCTGCCTGAAGTTCTGCCTATCTTACATAGAGCATTCCTTCTTGTCTACAACTTTTATCAACTTGTAAGTTGGTACCTTGTTGTATTATTTTGCAGCTAGACACTATGACTTCTATTTCGGTTTTCACTCCGGAATATAACTCATTTTGTAGTGTCACAGCCTCATCCGGGTCGTCCGGTCACTTTTACATTTATCTTTGGGTTTTAACGAGGGTCGCGCATGCGCATTCCTTTACCGTCCAAGCCGGTTCCTCGTTGGCCCATATGATTTATGTAGGCCGTGATGATTGGATGTTGCTGTTACGTCTTGAACGGAGCATCATCTCCGGATATGATTTTTTTGTCAGAATTAGGATCAATTTCGTTTGATCCAAACGTTTTGGGTTTGTTTCGTTCAACTATTTGTACGTCTCATCTATACCCCAAAAATTCTGACAATGCTCGCCGAGTTGGTCATCTTAATGAAACGAGGAGATATTTTCTACAGTTTCTTCCCTCGGGGATTTTGGTTGATCCTCTTCGTATTCCACTTCGACTGTGCCTTAGTGAACCTGTTCACTAAAGAAACCTTTTAGGAAGACCTGTTTCGACTCGCCTTCTTGCGTACACAGATCGTCATGGGTTTGTGATTACTCCGGTCAGTTACATCGGAACATGTTATCTGATTCTGCTTAACACGGATTGGTTTCTTTCGAACCCTTTCATGTTTAAATCGCATTCCCTTATCTTCTTTACTTCTGGTAGAGAATGTGGAATTGATGACTTCTCGGCGATGGTGATGTAGTCTAACACCGCGGCTTGGGGACACCATCTTCGATGTTACGTAACCAGAAGAAACTACGTTCTAGCTATTCTTCTTGAGGTTACTTCCCTATCGCTGCTATATGCTACTCCTGGCCTCCTCATTTCCATTCTTCCTATACGAGGAGGGCTAATTCGGATTTGACTGACCTGGTTGGTTCCGTCTATTTACGTGAGTATCCAGAGTGGTGTATGAGGCTGCGTCGCTTCGTCATCGTTTCCTTCAGTTTTCTGTGGAGTAGTTCAGCAACATGTACGGGTTTGTATGCTAAAGGATACTCCTTCAGTTTCCATGACCTTTGTCACATACCGAGCTACCCCGGACTTTTTCAGTTTCTGTATTACCTGTAGTGTAAGCACAGAATTTATTTTCCTCTTCTAATGTGGATGACAATATGGAAGAGCCTTCATTCCGGCGGTAGTGTTGCTGTTCTTTTCTTCCGACACTGAGGCATCATTGCGGTGGCGTTGTAGTGTTCATCCCAGTACGCACCTAAATCGTTTTTGGAGGTCAAATCTCACCGGTACTGCACTACTTTAATCGGAGAACATTTTGACCGGTGTTTCTTCCTCCGTCTCAGCCAATCTTGTAAGACTGCGTCGAGGAGGACTGGAGAACATATTTGATTCGAGAATTGACAGTCGTCTCGTTACAGCGGAAGTCAACAAATTCTCAATAACCAACGCTTGTGTTGTGTCAGACATTATCATAGCTTTTGTCCTTCATAAACAAGCACAGGGAACAGTGATTTGTTTCCCCTGTGGCTCCTGCTTTTAGGGATCGTCGCTACGAGTTTGTCACGTTTCCGGTATGTCGGACTCTCTATCAGGTTCTTACCACCGGGTGACAGTTATACTCGTAGACCGCCAGGTCGAATGCTTCAATTATGAGAAATTTCAGCGTCTTTTTGATTCCGGTTTATATTTCTCATACTACGATCCCAGCAGTCATGGCAGCGTCTTCCGTACGTTTATGGCGTAACCTTGCTGAAGGACACATTCTTCAGCCGCTGCTATTTCGGCGACCGGCTTCCGGTCAGTGGCATCAGTAATGGTTATCTCTGACCCAGTTCTGGTTTCCCCCATCAGCCAGCTTTTCTTCTAGAAAACGATTTGGCTTGTCTTCAGAGCATCTTCATGTAATACGTCTTTCAGAACAAGAAGCCCTTCCATCTTAGGTGTTTTCATCGAGGACGCCATATAAGTAGCTCCTCTCTTCACCTTACTTCCGATTTAAACGTATCGGTTAGGAACGGAGGTCTTGTTCAGTGAGCGACGTATCTGTAATGATGTGCGATCTCTCGGGTTGTTCAGGTGTCATCCCATCGTTCCACGTAAATTTTTCTTCCACTCTCTGGAGAATGATGGATGCATGGAGTCGTTTGTTCACTCCGTCGCTTTCCGATGGGTACTGAGATTCACTCCAGACGTTGCAGTTCCGGAGCTGGTTTGGGCGCTGTATCGTTTTCAGGAGTGTCTTTCAGCCTTCATGTATGACATCAAATAATAACCTACTGTGATCATAGATGACGATGTTTTTATATTCCTGCAGTCTGGTAGCTTGTTACCGCGGGAGTTCGGCAGATACTTCATGTGAGAAACTATTGTCTAAGTCTTAGTGCAGCTGATGGGCTCTAAAACCTAGTCATATTTATCCCCCAGACTTAGCTAGTTTATGCATTGTCGTGTGATACATGGAGTATGAACCGGATTTCGTCATCCCGGCATATCTACGGGTTCTACACTTACGGGATTTGTCATTAGTATCAGTCACCTTATGACTTACTTTCCGGAGTCTGTCAACCGACTCTGTTCTACAGTTTATAAATTGAAATGATGGCAGAGTTATGGGCCCTGATAAGAGCTCTCGTGTACAGACACGTGTTTTGTTCTAGGCCGGCGTCAATGTTTCGGTCCCTCTTCTAAGCAGGAAATATAAAATATGTTCTTCCTAGCTTTCCAAAATTTTTCGTTTGGCGTACACGGACGTACCTGCGGAGGCAATTTCACTCTCGTTGGTATTGTGTCATCAGATCAGGGCTGTACTGACATCCTGTTTCCTTTGGCTGTTTTTTCCGTGGACGACGTTTGAGGACCGTAATCTGGAGGTTTGCGATACGTTTGTCTGTCACCACCTCTGGGATTGGATGCTGTTAAGACGGGATTGCTACACACTGGGACCGCTGTGGTGCCCAGGCTGTTGATCACCCGTCGATATCTATCAGGCATGGGAATTTTCTTCAATAAGTCTGATTGCAGACTTTCATCAAAATTTTGAAATTTCAGACTTTTTTGAAGTAGATTTTACACTTTTTCTGTGATTACAATTCCCATGCCTGCTCTATGCACTAGACCTAGTGATTTTTACCATTTTTGTAATCTGGTAAGTATTCTTGCTCTCCCCAATTTTTCAAAAAGAAGGGGGGGGGGGGGCAGGAATTTTGGGTCTAGTGTATGTCAGCTTTATTCACTGGGCCTGTGGTTATTATAGGCTGGGTGATTATATCAAGGGCCATATCGTCTTTATTATACCTTTATGGCCTTTGATTTATCGCTGACTCCTGTACTTCCCTTCGCCTATGCTCGGGGTCCTTTTGTTTTCGACCACTCATTCCCTCCATCCTGCTATGGTATTCTAGCAATAAAGTATGTGAAGGTAAGTTTTACAGTGCAAGAAATATGAAAAATTTGAAAATCAATTTTCCTATTTCTAAGCTTAAACTTACCTTCACATACTGTGATGGCCCTCCCAGCCTCCCCGCTGATGGGTTATTCACTCTACGTTGAATAGGGAAGAAGGAAGTGACGTGGTCGGTCACGTGGGATCTGTGTACTCGCGCATGGGCATTGGGGCAGTACAGGGACTATTTTAGTTCTGTGATAATATATTACAATAGGGCAATCGCGTAAGAACACGATAGCAATAAAGTATGTGAAGGTAAGTTTAAGCTTAGAAATAGGAAAATTGATTTTCAAATTTTTCATATTTGGTCTGTCTGAGCAGGAGATTATTCTCATGTTCACAATCCCAGCATTCAATTTAGGCACAGATTTGGGGCAATGGTTGCTCTCGCTGTTCACTCTCCTACACAGGTAACAGTTCATTCCACATTATTCAATTTGATCTGTCTGAGCAGGAGATTATTCTCATCATTCAATATAGGCTCAGATTTGGGGCAATGGTGGCCCTCGCTGTTCACTCTCCTCACAGGTAACAGTTCATTCCACATTATTCAATCCGCCTTTTGCGCTATCCCTAGTGCCGGTTTCGGCCGCAAGGTGGCGCTAGCGCTCACGGCACTTTGGTCTGTTCCGGTTGTCTGCTAATGTCAACATGTGCAGGAGGGAAGGCGGGTATTGTATTTCGCCTCGTTTCATCAGATTTTCTCACTGATGGAGACGTCCTTGGTAGTTTACGTAAGTATATTCATCAAGTCTAATTTTTACTCGTTTGTACAAGCATAATAAAAGCCGCTTTGTCAACAAATTGGGCAATCAAAGCTCGTCGTTGTTGTTGTTATAAAACATTGTGAGTGGCCGGCAGTTCAGCCTGATTAAGCCACACTCCACTAGAAACAATCAGCAGGGGCCAGTTTGTTTGATCAAGTACTGTGAGAAATAATCGGATTATTAGTTAACCCGACTACCATGTACATGTAGCTGTTAATGTAGCTGTATGATTATAATGTGATAAACAAGAACCCAACCCGCCTCAATTGGGACTGCTGGTAGTGTTTCATAATTTTATTGTGAAAAGACACACTGAACAGGAAATTAATGTGCCACAAGTCCAAATTTTTACTACCCAGTACAAAATATTGAGTTTTTTTATGCTCAAATTGAGTTTTTCCAAGTTTTTACGGCCCATCCACAAGCTGATATTGAGTTTTTGGATATTTTTACCACCCTACCAATTAAGATATTAGCAAATAATTTCTGTAATACTGAAGTCAAACATCACATAAACCCACAAACTGTCAACAGGTCTGGCACACTTCACCTCTGATACATTTCACTGTAAAATCCAAATATAATTAAACGTTAATAACGCAGGTGAAGCTGATAACGTGTTTTATTTAGTTCTTACGTATCATAGATATTTATAATGAAATACTGAAATAAAATTTTAAGAAGTTTTCTGTTGGTTAATGTTTAACTTGAGAAATATAATGAAGACATTAAATTTGGACATAAATTAAAAACATTGTGTGATGGAAAAGAATCTAGTCCAGTGGTACAGGCCATGACATTAGAGATCATTGCATAACCCCCAAAAAGGTTACGGGTACTGCAGTGCAGGTGCGTAACCTATTGGTTAGATTACGCCAAACTTGACTGCGTTACTCAAAGGTTACGTGAAAAGGTTACGCAGAATTTAACAAAATGCTGGATGTCATCAATGTAAGCAACCGCCAGAACCTGGGTTAAATGGACTCTGTCGCCACTTTATTCAAGATTCCTGTTTTCGTCCTTACAACGATTAAAAAAGTTTCACAATTATAATAAAACAGTGTATTTTTTTATTATTAAATCATTTTGGTCCAGGCATTTAGCAATATTTCGACCATAATCTGAATATAGTTTGTGTGATGGTGAATACTGACAGGTCAGTCTTTGGAGATTCACAAATTACGAAAGTATAAAAACGAAAACTGGACTCCGCATAAGCTCCTTCTGTCATGTACGTAACTCTTTTCAAATTTTAACTTTACAACACAGCCGGTAGTTTTATTTCAAAGTGTATCGCACTACTATCAGCGAAGAAAACCACATGGTAAATTTGTTCTCGTATTCCCGTCGTCCCGCCAATTGAAACAGAAAGCACGTGGAGTTTGTCGTGTCTATGTAGTCTCTTGCTCAAGTTCATGTTGGGCTGCAGAGTTGCTCTTCACAGGTTGTACAGATTTCCTGTCAATCAGCGACCAATGGGAGCGCTTGATTTGGTGTTAGCCAATCTTCTGTTGTAAAGCATGTGTCGCAGACTGTGTGCGCCCTATGACTGTAGTCGAGACCCTGTCGTTATATCGTCGTCATCGTGATATGCGCATGTCTCACACCTGAGTTTACTTCCGCTTTCTGTATCAAGCGTGTTATTGGCAAAACTTTGGCAATTATTTCTAGAACTGAAAATCCCCAAACATTTGCACCATTTCGAGGATTGAGTTTTCGTCAAAAATATTGAGTATTTCTTGCCCAAAACGTACACTTTTGAGTTTTTTACTGTCTGTATTCAGTATTTGACATTTTCTTAC
>JAVTVY010037096.1:0-17109 GCA_036873755.1 Hanleya hanleyi
AGCGTGCTCCAAGCAAATATTTCCACAATCTTCGACCAGGGTCACTTTAGCATCATACACGTATAACTTCACATTGGGTGTAAGCGTCAGGATGGCTTGGAGTGATGACATGCTTCCTCTAAATGTCGAAGGGAGAATGACACACACTCTGTCTCATCCCTCGTAGTTATAGTGTCAATACCACAGCGCCAGGGTGAATAGAGCACAGACTAGTATGAGGCCAACCAGCCGGCGCTGGTTCCGGCGTGAGCGCTCCTGGTCCATAGCGCGGGCATCAAGGATGGCTGTCATAGTCCAGTAGTGGTGAGTGATGGCACGCCTCTCCATCGAGTGCACTCTGTGGAGGACCGCTTCTGTGAACTCGTTCAGGATCTGGCGTCGTCCCTCGTTGTCATCGCCATCTGCAAACATGGACCGGACCACTGCTCGGTAACCCGTGAATGAATTCACCACGGTGGCATACTGTAAAATGCGAGTCGCATGGGGCTTGATTTCCGCCATGGCTCTGTAGAAATGTAGGTGTGGGATCCAGAGGGACATGTTTTATAGACCAGATGTAGCTCTACGGGTATAGTCCGTGATACGTACTATTCTGATGGGTTAGTCCAAAAAAGGGGGCAACAACAACAACACAGATTACAGATCAATCCTTTTATTATGCGTGAACAACATAGAAATGCATGTACTGACCTGTCTGTGGGAGGTTTCCCAAAATGGCGTTCACCTTCGCGTCTTTTCGTGTACGTCCGTGTCTTTTCGTTAAAGTCCGTGTATCTTCGGTAAAGTCCGTAGGCATTGGGCAAGGAAGCTTTTTCCCGAGACCGAATCACCGCCAGACATGACTGCATCACCGCGGATAAATACATTCTTGCACTCACTCACACCACAGGTCGAGTGAGGTATCAAAGTGAAGCTTAGGTGAAGGAGCATCTAATGGACTGGGTGTGGGGTTGACATATCGATAAAAAATGGATATGACCTTGAACTGATCACGTGACCTCCCCGTGATGACAAATACCCAGAACCAAGTCAGTAAATGCATCCCATAGTCCCAGGTCACACCCGATTCACGCAGACCGGAAGTGACGTCATACACCTGCGCACAACCGTGATGGAAAAAACCCAGAACCAAGTCAGTACATGCATTCCATACAGGCAGAATGCAGGCGGGCAAGCAAGGCAGGGATGCAGGCAGGCAGGCAGGCAGGGAGACAGGTCAGGTCAGGTAAGTCAGATTGAATACACCCCTTTCCCTAAAAATGGACTCCTTTTATACGTTTTTCTATCCACTCCTAAAAATCGACTGCTTTTATACGTTTTCCCCGTGAGTGGGTGGGTTCAAAATGGCGGACCCTTATTTTACACACACAACACCAAAAACCACCATTTTTAACCCACCCACTCACATCCCAGGTCAAATCAGTGCACCCGAGTGAGTGGGTGGGTTCAAAATGGCGGACTTTCAACGTCCCAGAGAAAATAACCGGCCACCATTTTGAACCCACCCACTCACATAGCACTCAATCACCCCCGTGAGTGGGTGGGTTCAAAATGGCGGACCCAGAAAGTCCGCCATTTTAAACCCACCCACTCACATCCCAGGTCAATCAGTGCACCCAAGTGAGTGGGTGGGCTCAAAATGGCGGACGTCAAACGTCCGCCATTTTAAACCCACCCACTCACATTAAAAAAAAATTAACTCACGTATGCGAACCCCCCCCTATGGCAACCCAAAAATTCACTTCGCGCATGCGCAGTGACGCGCTATCCTTCCGTTTTACTCTATGTATACTACTATCGTGTTTGGGATTTTTCGCAACGTCCGTCGGACGTTTTGGAGAATTAATTATTAATTATTGCGATCCGAATATCGAGCTTGTCGTGATGAAAGTTGACAATCCCCACCCTCGTAAAACATAAAAACAAAATGATCTTGTTTGAAGATTTTCAGTAACATCCGTCGCACGTTTCTGGTAAGATGTAAACCTGTTCTGATAAATTTTGGAAATTCGAGTGGGGCGAGTTTGTGATTGGTGGGTAGGTCGAGTGGGGCGAGTTTGTGATTGGTGGGTAGGTCGAGTGGGGCGAGTTTGTGATTGGTGGGTAGGTCGAGTGGGGCGAGTTTGTGATTGGTGGGTAGGTCGAGTGGGGCGAGTTTGTGATTGGGGGGTAGGTCGAGTGGGGCGAGTTTGTGATTGGTGGGTAGGTCGAGTGGGGCGAGTTTGTGATTGGGGGGTAGGTCGAGTGGGGCGAGTTTGTGATTGGTGGGTAGGTCGAGTGGGGCGAGTTTGTAATTGTGGGGTAGGTCGAGTGGGGCGAGTTTGTGATTGGTGGGTAGGTCGAGTGGGGCGAGTTTGTGATTGTGGGGTAGGTCGAGTGGGGCGAGTTTGTGATTGGAGGGTAGGTCGAGTGGGGCGAGTTTGTGATTGGTGGGTAGGTCGAGTGGGGCGAGTTTGTGATTGTGGGGTAGGTAAAAAATCCATATGAGCTAACAATAACCAGCGAAAGTGACTGGGCTCATAATTAGGGAGATTTGTACTGCCACGCCACGCCAGATCACGAAATCTACCTCCTTCACTTTGCGCAGATCTAGTCAGAACCACCCTTCTTGATGTTTTCCTCACCCGAGAAGTGAGTTGTATCGTGGCGACTACTGGGCATGATTGACGTACTCGGTACCAGGGACGAGGGCATTGGTCATGTTACTGATGCATCCATTCCCCTCCAGAAAATTGCAAATGTCGTCTGGACGCCAATAACCCGGATGTCGCGTCATCTCTCCATAAGAAGAGAAGATAACTCTGAAGGGTACCACGCTCTTGAATTGACCTTGTCGATGTGCTCCGTGTGTCGTCTCTGGAATTCGTCAAGGCCAGAGTGTGTTAGAACTGACGGCTTATAAAACCTAACAAAGAGGTCGTCTACCATGCCAATTGCCGTGTATCTACGTAGTCGATCGATTCATCATTGACAACACAATCTTATTCCCAACATATCAAGGTACTATTCGGCACTATATAGAAGGGAACACGAAAAAGATAGAGACATGCTTTCCGGCAGTTTTCGTCGAGGTCACACCTGTCGCGGACGTCTTGGAATGTCAAATAATACCCCGGATTTTATCGGACACGCACCCTATGGAGGACCAAAAACTCGTTGTTGGAACCCATCCACACCTATCTACGTCCAATTCACACTGATCCACCACTTCCGGCTGATCAACCTGGCGCATTTTCTCCACCAGTCCACAGCGTTTCGATTCAATCTGACGTATGGCTGCCTGTTACGTCATAAGGAGAGCGGTCAGCTACGGTTTTACTACATGTATCCCAGCACCAGTACCAACGTGCATGCCATACCGTTCATCATCATCACTCGTGCTTCACTGGAGACGGTCTTGACCAAAGGCGACACATTGGATTCATTGGAATGGGCCAAGGAGCAACACTGAAATTTGTGACCAACGTCACTTTCTTCGTGATCTAACTGACAGACCACGCGATTGGCGCCTTCATCAGCCGATCGGACTGGGTGAACATGGGTTAAGCTACTTTATTAAAATGATTCTGTGATTTTTCCTGAATTCAAGTCATACAGCCACATTTTCAGGGATTCCAGACTGAAATTCAGGGAAAAATTCCTGATCCAGGAAACTTGTTCTAAGAAATCCAGATGTCTCTCACCCCCTCGGGCTCGATAGAGCGCTACAATTCCGGTTGTGCATGTTGTTATGGACTCACGAATATACGCTACGGCTCTCAAACAGACCCAGAAGAAGTTCTTCAGTCAAACAGTGCTCGAACAAAATTACAACAAAGCAAAAGATGGTTCAGTTCAAAATTTGTATATAATTAACCAACCAGAAAATAAAAACAGTTACAAAATGTGGTACAATATATCACAAACTTTAGGCTTACTACAATACCGTACAACAGAGTGGCAGGCAACTAAAATAATCCTAAATGTTCGTTCACTGTCCATTAACCCAATCTGACCTGGGGGAGGGCCAAACTGCTCACAATGCCCGAACCGTTGAACAGGACTATGAGAATCTTCCAACAAGGTCGACTTCACAGTGAAATTACAAGTCTCCAACAAGGGACTTAACCAGCACTTCTGTGCTTCAATAACTAATAATTTCAGTAAACAAGCTTTTGCGTGAAAACACTTGTTCTTCCAGAAGTTCCTCCACCAGTTTCACGACCTCGTTCGAAGACAATCTCTCTCAATATTACAGAATGTCAAATGTTTATACATTTCAACTCGCAGAAGGGAAACACTGTTTGTATCACTGTCAGACCACAGACTGAATGATACTCCTTATATAGATCTGTATTTATGGTCGCATTCTTATGGTCTCCATCATGACTGTGGTGTACAATGCAGATATGGTAGGGGGGGCTATACCAAATAGCTTAACATCGCCTTGATACAAAATTTTATGTAAATTGTGCTTTGTTCACGATTATACATCCGATTCAGTACATGCTTACAAGCAGAAAAATAAACGATTACATAGACATTGACGCCCCCTTGACTCACCAGGGAACAGAGCACTTTCTTGGTGATAGTCTGCTGATAATATATACGATGAGCTATTGGGCACCCCTACCCTACAAGCCTTCCCAGCTTAACATGGTCTGTGCACAATGAGTTATTCCACTGGACGGTGCCCGATAACCACACCCAAACATATTAAGATTTGTTCAGTCTCTTTTTTTTTTACCCCAGACAAGCTCTGACTTGTTTAAACTTGTTTACCGAGAATCACGTGACGGAAATCTGCGTACCCGAAAGGAGTTCTGAAGAACTTTTCGCATGAGCAACCGGAATTGCGCTCAAAACCGTAAGTCACCTTTGCACATGCGTATATAGTAGGCCGTCCAAGGACACGAAATGTAAATTTTGATGGCATTGTTTGTTACAAATGGGTATCAATTAGTATTAGTATTGAAGAATGTACCAGGGTTTTTCTCAACATCGGTCGTCAGCATTAATAATCGCTGTTGGCCATATTGTTAGAAATCTGTGTATTTGGGAAATATATTGCTTGTGAATATTGTTGGTGCATGGGAATGTAGAATGAATGAATTGTGAATATTTGCTTACTGCAACATAATGCAAAGGAATAAAAAAGGTGTAGTGCCTGACCTTGGTCATTTTGAGTACCCTGATGAATGAATTTCTAAAGTGAACTCCCTTTTTGTACAGCATGAAGATAAAGATTGGGGTAAAAATGCCCACAAAAATTCTATGTTGCATACAATCGATACTCATCATTCACGATATTGTATCAAATTACAAAATGTCAGTTCGCGAACAACTAAATTGTCACCTAAGCTATGATTTTCACCTTCAAAAAGATGAATTTCCGAGATATCAAATATCAACAATTTAATGTCACAAGATATCAAATGATAACGGCTTAAGATACCAAGATACCAAGAGTCTGAATTAAAAAACAATAACGAAAAAACAAGTGTCAAGAGTTCAAATAGTGGCTTTGTAATAAGATATCTAATCTCCACAGTTCTATCTTCAAAGTTCACTCTCAAGGACAAGTGTCAAAATATTCAACTCCGAGTCTCAATCTCCACCCCGATATCAAAATATTTCAATCTCCACGATATCAAAATAGGTCAATCTCCAAGGTATCATGATGTAGCTACATAAATATATATCCCTCCAAGATATCATAAACTGTGTTTCCCATCGTCTAGATATATGTCAGATTCTGGAAAATTATCCAACTTCTGAAATATGAGAATCAAAATTTATGAAGTTATGAATTACACAATATAATGATTGATAAGAGAAACAATTGTGTTAAAATATATACGAACAGGAATCACTGACATAGCATGAGCTGTAAACGCAGATAAGTCTACGCCAATATACGGCCCGTACTGTGTGTGTTGTTACCGACTGTACAGCTGTTGTTGTTGTCACAGAACTGTGAAAGAATCAAAAATGACAGCACGCACTCCTATCGTTTCACCAGAATAGTCTACCCTCTGAAGAACACGCAATATGATACTCTCTGCGATATCCCTCAGTGATTTACTCTTTTGTTCATCTTTTTGTTGGAATCCCTTGATCATATATGCTGGGGGTTTATGCCCACGGGTGCTCACATCCAACAGGTTTCAAAATGTCCGCTCTAAGAAAGTAGTACCTTATACTGCTTCTTATTTTTTTTTCTTATACTGCTTCTCATTAGATACATGCGCCCCTTTCGTTGCCTTTCGTTTTACCTTGTATAGCCCTGTATGGAACACGAACCAGATTATAATCGAACTCTGACTACAGTCAGAATACATTAGGATGTGGAATGTCAGTTTTCGGATCAATATTTATGTTCGGAATGTGGAACTCTTTTTTCTGTTGACTCGTATAGTAGTTAGAGGGTTTCTCGTCAATCTAGGCCATATGATTGGTTGAAAAGCCGTCACATGACCAAAATGCCAGTTCGATAGCAATGGCTAGTCGCAAGCGACTGCCAAAAATGAAAAGATTAACTGCTGCTTGCATATCTAAACAAACTAACAAAAAGAACTACAATCGGGAGGGCAAGAATACAGTATCATGAAAATGCTCACCCCTAATCTTTCAACCACTATACCGTGTAGCGCATGCCTGAATCCAGGACTCTTGTCAGGTGAAGCCTCTATGTCCCTCGCTCATCTCGTTCTCAGTAGCGCGTTCCACATCCATAATTAACTACCTCCCATGCCCGATGGCGCAGGCCTGGAATGAGGCTGTCTCTCATCCCCGACTTCCGTTTGCGCATGACTTTATAATATGCGACGTAGTCATCCACAGACCACTGACTCACCCCTAGTGCACCTATCAGTACCGGTCCAGTGGGTAAGTCCAGAGCTATTGGGCACCCCTACCTTACAAACCTACCAAGCTTAACATGGTATGTGAACCGTATGTGCACAATGAGGAATTCCGCTGGAGGGTGCCCGATAACCACACCCAGACATGTTAAGATTTGTTCAGTCTCTTTTTTTCCCCAGACAAGCTTTGACTTGTTCAAACTTGTTTACCGGGAATCACGTGACGGAAACCTGCGTACCCGAAAGGAGTTCTGAGGAACTTTGCGCATGTGCAACCGGAATTGCGGTGAATTTTAAGATATTAGTGTAGGGTAATTTAGTATATTTTGTTTGTGAATTCTGACAACATCCATTTTCTTATTGACTGGACCTTCCCGATCAAGATAATTGTTGGTCCGAAGTTTTCTTTCTCTAGTTTGAGTTAACCCTTTCTAGCCTGGGTGATAGATGGGTCGGAAATTTAGTGTCATTCGTGTTATCACCAGAATGATTAAAAATCGAGATCAAAGACTTTCCATAGTTTAGGAATATTATATTCTGCTAATTTTGAGCCTATTTTTGTAATTCTAGTGATTAACCATCATGTGTTAATTCAAAATGGCCCATTTTCAGGTTTTTCCATATAATAGGTATTATTCTTAGCCCATTGTGCAAATCAGTTAACACAAAGGAATCTCCCATCAAAGCCTAGCATCTTTCGCCTATTTTGAATATGTTTGTTTATTCTCAACTTAAAATATGTTTTAAATCAAAATGGCGGACAGATGGGGTAATCTGAAAATCACATTTTTCATGTTGCTCGTGTAGTTCAAGGCATTATTCTTATCTCATCGCGCAAATTTACCAAAACCGAGGGATCTCTATGCAAAACCTAACATTTTATTCCCATTTTGCATCTAATTACATACATGTATGCCAAAAATCAAGATTTGATGGTCAAATTCAAAATGGCGATCATATGGGTCATTCGAAAATCACTCTCTTTCCTCTTGCTCGTGTAGTTCAAGGCATGATTCTTACCTCACTGGGCAAATTTATCCAAACCGAGGGATCTAAATGCATAATTAGTACTGTGCATATAACCGATTTTCACAAATTTTTGACCTCATTTGACCCACAAGTGACCCTAAAATTACCTTAATTCTTATAATAAACCTGTTATCTATGATTACCTAACACTCTACACTACTTACAAATTCAGTACTCATTGGTAACAAACAATACGGTGGATGTAAATTTATAACCTATTTTTATCCATTTTTGACCTTATTTGTCCCCCAAGAGTTACCCCAAAAATGACCTTCATTGGCCAAAATCAGGGTGGTATCCCCTCTCACCTTGATCTCTATCACTCAAAGAGCTAATTTAGCATGGGTACCCATTTGTAACAAAAAATGCCATCGAAAGTTTTTAAAAACGTTTTTGAGATCCTTGACCGGCTTACTAATATTCCTCCGGATCCCATTTCTCTACCTCGCTCTCACAATTCTGCTCCATATTTAAAAAGGAAAGAGAGTCCATGTTTAATGAACTTTGCTTACCCCCCATACCTGCAGACCCTAACAACTTATTCAAGCAACTTGCTGATGGGTCAAATTTTATCATGGTTAAAGCAACTGCAAAATTTGTCTTTGACTGCTTCAGCCTCTTGGGTTAGTGTACATGCTAGACGTTCTATAGAAGCATTGATCACATAAATATTATACACTTCACTCAAGCATGCCTATGGTTATTTTAATATGGCTATTTTAATGTCGGGTAAATGGAAACCCTTTTATATATTTGCATGTTTTATCTGTTGTCTGATGTTTGTAATTGTGTATGTAAATGTTTTATATGTATGTATGATTGCGTTTTAGTCCTGCTGGGCACAACTTTTACGCAAATAAACTATTCTAATTATTCACAATGAGGGAGGAGCGTTAGTCGTACAAAAGTGTCTATTCATACCGCCTCCACCGTTTAATCTTCATCTATATCAGTATATCCATCTAAGTATGGTAAGACCCCCCATGGGTATAGCTTCGTAAACCAACTGGACTTATACTCTAATTCGTTCCTCAAACGAATATAAATTATTTACAAACTAACACAAACGCTCTCTTTTTATCATAGGAAGCAGGCCGTTAGCGATGCTGCATTCGTGCTCGTTTATTGAGAAAATAAGTATCTGGAGTGTTCTGGAAATAGCCTATATTACAGACGTGCGACATTTAACTGACTGGTATAGAACATTGTCCTGTCAACAGATATCGCCTATCATCATAGTTCTACATCTATATGACCATGTTAAAGGGACGAATACAGTGGATGCGTGCCTACCGCCGGCCAGACCCCGGCAACAATGCCCTCCCACCCCATTGCGGCCCGGCAAACCATTGGGAGTAGGGCAAACACGATTATACTTATGATCATAGCAACTGATATTATCCACCGAACTCCTCAAGAATCGAGTCCTCCAAACACCATAGTCTTTGTCTTCCTGCATCCTCCCGCCTTGATTGTGAATCCCTCAACACGTAAGACTGTGCTTATGATATATTACTGCGTACAATCTGGAAAAACATAACAAAAAACAAAGAGCGATACATGTATCAACAGAACTATCGCTCTATCTCGCTCGCGAGGAAATATTAAAACGTTATTAAACAAATATGGTAGACTCTGCCATAAGAGTCGATTTGGTGATGCAATATACGGCAGTCATCTTCACCAGCCAAGTCAACTACATCGCGAAGCTCTCTACGCTGCCTTGACATTCTTGGCTGGTGGCAGAGGAATACCTAATGGAAGTTTTAACGGCGAGAGACGTTTTGCCACCAGGAGTTGTTCCCCTTCAATCTCAAGTCGGCACTCACGTTAGGCGGTTTGTTATCGTTCGACCTTGCAGCGTGTCCCAAAATCTGATTCAAATGATCAGAAACACTGAAAGTGACCGTGAAAGTGCTCTTCCTGTATCTTCTCCGTAGAATTTCCCCGTACATTTGACACAACTCATTCTTAGTGGGGGCCGTCATCTTGGGAAATCAACTTCTACGTAACGCGCATTCTGATTGCATGCAGCAGGCCGTCTCTGCATCCAATTATCAATGAGGATTAACGTTCCAACTTTACCAGAGAAATATGCCAAGGCAATGTACAGAGCAACGTGATGTACGTCGACTTGGCTAGAGAAGATGTACGGCAGTAAGTACGAGCATGAATGCAATGCTAAATCTCGAATGACCAGCACACACAATTACCGTCTTAAATAACCGGAAACCCCGCGTAGTCCCAAGCTGAACACTATTTCCTGTTTGTACAACTATAACCACAGTGGGAGGGCAAACACCCCTCTGAGGGAGGAAAGTGCATTCTGGGATACAATGTAACCACGTCCCGGAGACGTTGAGGCGAACGAAGCAGGTAATGGAACATGACAGCTGGAGGTCTTTTGAAGTTTTGACAGTTGTCGTTTCCCGATGTTCCTGCAAATATATCCTATTGAATAATACACACCTCAAGGATTGCTTTAATGTACATTTCATGTCTCCTACTGTTTTCGTGATCCCGTAGGAGTGTGTACAATTTCCCGATGGCCATCAGAAACGTACAGTACATGTGCTCGGAGTTGAAATTAGCGCAAGAACTGAATGAAATCAGCTGTTATAACGCAGCAGGTGATGCAGATATCCCTGCAGATTAATGGCAGATCATCTTGTGAGAGATATCACACTAATTTCTGACAGAAACTCGATCTGACCCAGGACGCCCATGTAGAGAGGAGCGTTACGCCCTCTGTAAGAGGAAGGGTCTGGTCGGCTTTCCCCAACACTGACACTGTGACGTAGTTAAAGATTCATAGCGTCTCAATTCCCTCATCGCTATGCCGACAACGCATACTTTTCTATGGTGATTTACAAACATAATTACCGCGTCATGAAGCATGCCAGCCATAGACAACCTCTCACACACGTCGGACAAAACTGTCAAATTTTGTTTATAATATTCTTTCCAGTTACCATGCTGACAAAACAAAGTTTTTTTGGTTGTTTTTTTACCCAGTGTCTTTTGTGGGGCATACGGTTTGATTACTGGCACGCTTTCTACGGTATTTTCTGGGGTTTCGGGTAGGCCTAGAGATGTACTGGCGTCATCCGAGGATATTGTCATGTGTTGAGGGGTTTTCGGCCCCAAGCTTTTCTTGGGCACGATTATCTTTCATAAGCCTGTAGAAAGTTACCAAAGATAGTGCCACGGCACTGTAGCTCATCTGGCTGTAACTGGCGAAAGTAGCTGCAAGAAATTTTTACTAAAGAACTGCAACAGATGAGTTTCTAACTTGTGTTGCCCCCCTGAACACTAAATGATCCATGCAGTAATTTCCTGAGATTTCATGATGAAGTTTCATGGGAAATTCAAGATGCGGCCATATTGGATTTTCGAAATGGACAAAAAAATGTATCTTGCACAACTGGACCACAAGAGCAACCTGCGTACCCAATTTGACAAAGATCCATGCAGTAATTTCCTGAGAATTCACGATGATAAAATTTCATTGTGAAATTCAAGATGGCTGCCTGGTGGCCATATTGGATTTTCGAATCGGACCAGAAAAGGCATCTTGCACAACTAGACCTCGAGGGGAACCTGTGTATCAAATTTGAGAAAGATCAAGTAGTAGTTCCTGAGAAATCGCGATAACAAAGTTTCATGGGAAAATTCAAGATGGCCACCTGGTGGCCATATTGGACTTTCGAATCAAATCACAAAAGGTATCTTGGACAACTAGACCCCAGGGGAACCTGTGTACCAAATTTGAGGAAGATCCATGTAGTACTTCCTGAGAAATTACGATAGCAAAGTTTCATAGGGAAATCCAAGATGGTCGCCTGATGGCCGTTATTGGATTTTCGAATCAGAGAAAGAATCTTGCACACCTAGACCCCAAGGGGAACCTGTGTACCAAATCTGAGAAAGATCCATGCAGTACTTCCTGAGAAATCACGATAACAATGTTTCATGGGGAAATCCAAGTTGGCCGCCTGGTGGTCATATTGAATATTCAAATTGAACTAAAGTACACATGCTGTACAACTAGACCCAAAGGGGAATCGGTGTACCAAATTTGAGAAAGATCCATGAAGGTAGTTACCGAAAAATAATGACAAGATTTCACTGGCAAGTTCAAGATGCATGACCGCCATGCAGCCAAATTTAAAATCATATCGACACCGCATGAACATATTCTGGTGTACTCATTGGGGGAAACATGCATGCCAAGTTTCAGCTTAATCGGTCAAGTGGTTTCAGAGAAGAAGATGTTTACGGACGACGCACGACTAACGACGGACGACGGGCAATCAGGCCATGGCATTGACCCATCGGGCCTTCGGCCCAGATGAGCTAAAAATGAAGGAGAGACTAGAATAAAGTTCTAGAGTGTATATCTCTCTTCAAGCATTATATGGGAAATTTTAAAGAATGTTTAATTGTGGAACAACTGGACTTCAGTCAAGAAAAACACAGCTAGAGTGCATGTACAAGAAATATGCTGAAAATATGGCGAATGGCAGCTATCTACTCCCTCGTCACTAACTGATCCCCAAGACCCATCCTCCACCCTGATTCCTCAACGTTTCAGGGACCATTTTCCCCACTACTGTCCATCGCTGTACAAAGTCACTTTGACCTATGCTTCGTCTTCGTCGGCGTCGGGCCTTACAACAGACTGGTATATTCTGAATAAGAAGCTGCACTCCGTTAACATTCACCTCGTTTTACTACGAGTCGTTTTCTTACACCTGACCGTCACACGGGTCACTGGCACATTACTTTAGGCAACTTGATTTCTAGCACACTGGAATATAGCTAAAACTAATTGTCTAAGTTCACCGCTATGTTATTTGAGTTGGACGCGATAGCTTAGATATGATAGCCGCCACCTTGCAACGGTAGGACCTAGTTTCAATCGAAGCCTGTAATCAATTCGCGGCTTACCAAGACATAAAACTGCGATCATTCTTTGTCCCCTTCCGCTTCAAATACCACCTTCCTTCGCGCTATATATCGCCCATAATATTAGTTAGACACCACTTCTACTCACGATCTCATAGGCCCGGTAGCCGTTTTCAACAAATATGGACTCACCCTCTCGGAAAAGCACAGACGAAATTCCGAAATTCGAACCTCCACCAGATATCCACGAACGCAGCTGTCCGCTGCAACATGGACAGGACGACTCCTTTTCACTCCAGCAAAATCCCACCAGCGAGCGAGTTTAAGAAAACGTCCCAAACACTGAGCATATGTGATGATTAAAAATGGTGTCTAACTAATATTATGGGCGATATATAGCGCGAAAGAAGGTGGTATTCGAAGCGGAAGGGGCAAAAAGTATTGGCATAGCAGTTTTATGTCTTGGTAAACCGTGAATTGATTGCAGACTTCCATTGAAACTGGCTCCTACCGTAGCAAGGCGGCGGCTATCATATCTAAGCTACCGCGTCGAACCCAAATAACATAGCGGTGAACTTAGTATTCAGATCTAGAATATAGCATGTACAAATCAGAAGGTGTCGGTGTTTAATATGTTTTTTGAGTTATTCAATTGGACAAATTTTATTGCAAAATTTGTATGATGCTATTATCATCCTATCAGGTTCTCCAGTGTTTCTTCTCCGCCGTTTCACCCTATTCAGTGTCAAGCTACATTTTCCCTTCCTGACAGCGCGTGTTCCTGGAATAAGAAATGGTCTTTTTGCAGGACTTATTCTCTCGAAAATACATGGTAGAAGATTTTTTCTACATGACAGTGGGATACCAGTAACTCACATGGAACTAGAAATATAGAGCAAGTGATACACACTCAGAAACTGGAATCTTCTGGAATGCATCTCACAGAACTCACTCTCAGAAAGCGATCATTCCACAAAATATGATCCCATACAGCCTGTCATCTCACGTATGATTCTTTAATATATTTACATCACGTTTATGGTCTCTCAGAAAGCGATCATTCCACAAAATATGATCCCATACAGCCTGTCATCTCACGTATGATTCTTTAATATATTTACATCACGTTTATGGTCTCATTGGTTGGCCATTCACATAAGAAACATTCACCGAGAGGCGACCAAGCAGTGTTCTCGAAAGTGACTGTTACTCTTGACATCGGCGTTACAATCGCCTACATTCATAGTGTGAACCTCCCTGCAAACGGGTTACATTCGCCAAATATTTAAACCCATGAATGAGCGTTTAATCACGTAGGCCACTATTGAACAACGTTCTGCATATGATTACACCATCGATATATTTCATATGCCTGAAAACTAAAGCTCTCGGTGATCTCAGTTCCTTTAAATCGCTATTTTTCTGCCCAATATGGCACGTATGATTCGCTCTGACAAATGTAGTGCCCGAGTTGTACACGTTCTCTTGGTCATATGCATTATGAAATACATTGTATGAAAGTGTATCCCGAATCTATATTGGTATGGGCCTTCAACGCAAAATATCGGGCAAGATTATCGCCCGTAATAATCATAATACACGCGATCATTTCTCACCTTGGTCACCGGTAGCTGACATTTTCCTCGCAACATCGTAGTTACATCCATCCCAGAATGCACTTTCCTCTCTCAGAGGGTTGTTTGCCCTCCCACCGTGAGCACACGCAAAACCCACTTACAAACATACTCGACTAAAAACCACCCGATGACATTACAACCACAACCCTGAACTGAATGCGCCCTAAAACCACAGGCGAACGAACGTAACTCCAGTAAATATATTTATATTCTAATTCGTTCCTCAAACGAATATAAATTATTTACAAACTAACACATGAAGCAGGTCCTTTGCGATGCTGCATTCGACTGATACAGAAAGAAAAGACAACTAAAATAATATAAACTATGACGCCGAATACGCATATATATTCTCAAAGTCCCAAATTAAGAGACACTGAACTTCTTTGTTTAAATCATCGTCTGCCAGGGCACGCAACCGAAGGTCCTCTCCTTGCCAACCAGCAATTGGTATATAAACATTAAGACCAGTTAGTCATATTTGCACCCAGTATACCTGGAATAGACTACCTGTCTGTTAGGCAGTAAAATGTTCGTCAAAACCCGTCACCTCCGAAAAACTGGTGCACTACCATGAGTTCCAGGGGCCTACAAATTCCCACTCACAAGCCGCAGCGGCTTCTTGGCTCTGAGCCGATACATTTACGCACAGGGGCTATTGTGTGTGCGTGTGCGTGCGCTCTTGAACAAATCAAACGGAAATGATAACACACCGAAGGAAATTAATGAAAAGTCTTACTGCTGACTTGGGTTAATTTATAGGTAGAAATATTTCATCTACATACAGTACGTGCACGACAAATACTAATTAATTATCTAGCATGTAGTTTTACTGCGATCACGTGACTCGTAAACTTCAGAACCAAATAAACATTTGATATTGTTCCCGAACATGAAAATACGTTATAGACTAGAACATTCTATGATGTCACGCGCGTATGATTTCCATATTAAGTTAGCAGAGAAAATTACAGACCAAAAAGCTGTCGAATGCCTTTCGAGGACAACTACATGTAGCGTACCGTACGCCCAGATGCCACTAGGTGGCGTACCGCTCTTGGCACAAGATGATCGGCGGAACCATCCAATTATTGTAGTGATCTCTCAGCCTGCATTTCATTGAATTAAAACACTTAAGTTCATGAAAGGCAAAATAGGACTCGTGTGAACTTGTATCAGTTGAGAAAAATTCAAACTGTATTTATTTAGTCATATTTGCATCAAAAATATAAAAGTCAAACAAAATTCTGATACCCATGACCCATTAGTAGCCATTACCATGATTGGGGGCTTCAAAACATGTCACCTGTTGTCTGTTTGAATAACAGAATGCTGATAAAAAAGGAAATTCTGGAGTCAACCAGACTGATGCAAAGCGAATGTGAAAATGACGCCATATTTTAAGTTCTGGAGCCGGCCAGACCGATGCAAAAACAAAAATTCAAATGACAACATATTAGTAAATTCTGAAGCCGACCAAGACCGATGCAAAACAGAAGTCAAAATGACGACATATTAGTAAATTCTGGAGCCGAGCAGACCCATGCAAGAACAGGAGTCAGAATGATGCTTCTTGAATAAAAAAAAAAAGAAAATCGAAAAGACGACAATCAGTGCAGTACTTCGTCGTACTTGGTCAATTTCATTTATTTTAGTTCATTATCGTACGTATAATCGGAGGTGGTAAGGCGGGCATAGGTTTACATCAGCTTTTGCAGAACTCGGCCAGCACTACAACTGTACTTTATCACGCCACCAAGACTTCAGTCACTATCGACACGTGAACAGTCTCTGAGTCACATTGGCTAATAACAAAATACGCCACCAAGGCGTTCATAACATGCCACCAATGCTTACACATCATATGCCATCAAGGCTTCTACAAATGCAGCCAAGGCTGAACACAAGACGAAAACTTCTCTATTGTACTCTCTAGTACTCATTTAATGCACAGTAACTCTGTTTTCAAATGAAAAATCTCGTATAAACTGAGCGCCACGATTAAGAGAGCTAGCGCTACATGAATCCTATAACGGGGAATAAGGTGATTATACAGCAATATTAAAAATAAAAGAAACATTTGCGGACATTTCCCCCTCGAAACATATCTTTAATAGTATGTATATTTAGAAATAGATACCTGAAGATAATTCCCTGGCGTTTTCATCAGTGCGAATACCAGTGTATATTCTACATTCCTAATGGATATTTTAAGGTTACGGATAAGCTAAATCTTGATGCTGTAAACCGTCCATTAGCGGAAAACAAACCATTAATTCTTGCCCATTTTCTCAATAGAATATGATAAAAGAGATTTATGATTTATATCCATATAAGGAGCATGGAAAGCGTTGAACGTCCTCAATATTTCCCATAACAACACAGAATTGAGAGCAAATAAAAAATTTCTTCTGTATGATATTGTCACTGTAATAATTCTTCGTTCTGTTTTCACTTTGACTCAGAAAAACAACTAAATAATAGACAATATTTGCAACTGAGAATCGTTGACAATTTTCCTTTTAGCATAGATTCTCTTCAAGGAAGCCATCATTGTATCTAAATATACCAACCAGCACATGTTGCTGTGTGTGAAATACAGCTTTTGTTAGACATATGCTGGAAATTGAATGATTTTACTAAGACCACCAGCTGAAAGACAAACGGACAATGGCAATAATCCCAAGCCCAGA
>JAVTVY010037097.1:0-15555 GCA_036873755.1 Hanleya hanleyi
CTTGCGGTAGATACATTTATATGGGCTTCCGGTCTGTGCAGTTGCGCATAAACCGCGAACTTGCGGTGGCTACAATTTATATATGACTCGCAGTTCCGCATAAAAAATCGAATATGATAAGTTATTACATAATTACCCAGCAAGTTATTTCATATTTATTAAATGCACGACAAATAAAACTATTGGCCCGATCTATCGCAAAAGAAAATATCACCCAATCAAGACTGTCTCAAACTTTGCGCTCCGTGACTCCATCTTCCATACACAAATCGCTCTGAAAGTTACGTAGAATTTGGAAGATTTGCGATATCTGTCTTGCATGTGCATTAAGTCTATATATGACGTAGAATTATTACCACTATCGTTTCTCTCGGTTTTCATGGGTGTTTTGATAATTGCTCAAGCTTTATTTCTTCCCTCTTTCCGTGAATGAATGAGTGAGTGTGGTAGACTAAAATAATGTATAACGAGAACGGGAAGCCGTTTGGCATGGGCAATTTATGTATAAATGCTATATATTAATTGTGTGCTTAGTTTGAAGTCCTCTTTCGGGAGAAAGTGAGTGGCTCTGAAAAGAGCCTTTTGTTTTCTTTCAAAATCATAAGATTTCAATGATCAGACATTTTTCTCGTCCATTTCCATCTCCTCAAGCATGTCATCCACAGCTTCTGGTCCATACAGCGTACACCGAAGACTTGTCACCAGGTCAGCTTTGTTGCAGGCGTATTCATAGAACGTATTCCGGAGGCTTTCCCCAGCTGCTATTTGTAGGCGGAGGTTGCAACGGAATGATTTACGGCCCTCTCTATTTGTCTTGTCGTAACGCTGCTGTAACTCTTCTAGCAGTTTGTTGAGAAAGACGATCTGCTCCCAGGCTCTCTGAAAGGATGATTCTGCTTTTTCAAGACCAGCATACAATTTGGCGTGGTTCTCCATGTCAGGAATTTTGTTCTGGACAATTGGTTGACTTTTCTGTATTGCAAAATGATTGCGATATGATTAAACACGGCCGTCACGGTTTATATAGCCTGGAATCAAAACTGACTTGTGGCAGATGAGTGACTGCTGACACGATTTTTTTTTCAAAACTGATGAGTCGGAAACCTCAACAGTGTGACAAGTATATGCCTAGCTTATGTCCGGACAGCATTGAGACAGTATACGCCTTAACCCCTGCACATAATGACGAGATGATTGTAATCATTAACTTGTGATCATGAGACAAAGGGCTAATCACGATGTGATTATTGTGAGTGACAGAGGAGAATCATTAAACAAATAATTTACAATTCTATCAAATGGCACTTTATTAGGTTGGTTTATACTGTGGCAAATCGCCCCGACATATTATTTTGAGAAATCGTATGGATGCTATGTTCTTTGCTACAATTTCTCGCTTTTTTGCATCATTTCGCACCATATGTGCGGATACTCTATAACGACACGACCGAAACTACGAATTTTCTGTAATAAGCACAAATACGCTTTCGGTTTGTAAAGACTACAATATGCCTGCATCCGAAGCACACGTTTTCAAGTATAATTGCGCAATTTGCTTCACCGTCTCCGAAAAGAGAACTTGCGGTAGATACATTTATATGGGCTTCCGGTCTGTGCAGTTGCGCATAAACCGCGAACTTGCGGTGGCTACAATTTATATATGAATCTATCGGTCTGTGCAGTTCCGCATAAAAAATCGAATATGATAGGTTATTGCATAATTACCCAGCAAGTTATTTCATATTTATTAAATGCACGACAAATAAAACTATTGGCCCGATCTATCTCAAAAAGAAAATATCACCCAATCAAGACTGTCTCAAACTTTGCGCTCCGTGACTCCATCTTCCATACACAAATCGCTCTGAAAGTTACGTAGAATTTGGAAGATTTGCGATATCTGTCTTACACGTGCATTAAGTCTATATGACGTAGAATTATTACCACTATCGTTTATCTCGGTTCCCATGGTTGTTTTGATAACTGCTCAAGCTTTATTTCTTTCCTCTTTCCGTGAATGAATGAGTGAGTGTGGTAGATTCAAATAATGTATAACGAGAACGGGAAGCCGTTCGGCATGGGCAATTTATGTATAAATGCTATATATTAATTGTGTGCTTAGTTTGAAGTCCTCTTTCGGGAGAAAGTGAGTGGCTCTGAAAAGAGCCTTTTGTTTTCTTTCAAAATCATAAGATTTCAATGATCAGACATTTTTCTCGTCCATTTCCATCTCCTCAAGCATGTCATCCACAGCTTCTGGTCCATACAGCGTACACCGAAGACTTGTCACCAGGTCAGCTTTGTTGCAGGCGTATTCATAGAACGTATTCCGGAGGCTTTCCCCAGCTGCTATTTGTAGGCGGAGGTTGCAACGGAATGATTTACGGTCCTCTCTATTTGCCTTGTCGTAACGCTGCTGTAACTCTTCTAGCCGTTGGTTGAGAAAGACGATCTGCTCACAGGCTCTCTGAAAGGATGATTCTGCTTTTACAAGACCAGCATACAATTTGGCGTGGTTCTCCATGTCAGGAATTTTGTTCTGGACAATTGGTTGACTTTTCTGTATTGCAAAATGATTGCGATATGATTAAACACGGCCGTCACGGTTTATATAGCCTGGAATCAAAACTGACTTGTGGCAGATGAGTGACTGCTGACACGACTTTTTTTCAAAACTGATGAGTCGGAAACCTCAACAGTGTGACAAGTATATGCCTAGCTTATGTTCGGACAGCATTGAGACAGTATACGCCTTAACCCCTGCACATAATGACGAGATGATTGTAATCATTAACTTGTGATCATGAGACAAAGGGCTAATCACGATCTGATTATTGTGAGTGACAGAGGAGAATCATTAAACAAATAATTTACAATTCTATCAAATGGCACTTTATTAGGTTGGTTTATACTGTGGCAAATCGCCCTGCCATATTATTTTGAGAAATCGTATGGATGCTATGTTCTTTGCTACAATTTCCCGCTTTTTTGCATCATTTCGCACTATATGTGCGGATACTCTATAACGACACGACCGAAACTACGAATTTTTTGTAATAAGCACAAATACGCTTTCGGTTTGTAAAAGACTACAATATGCCTGCATCCGAAGCACACGTTTTCAAGTATAATTGCGCAATTTGCTTCACTGTCTCCGAAAAGAGAACTTGCGGTAGATACATTTATATGGGCTTCCGGTCTGTGCAGTTGCGCATAAACCGCGAACTTGCGGTGGCTACAATTTATATATGACTCTACCGGTCTGTGCAGTTCCGCATAAAAATCGAATATGATAAGTTATTACATAATTACCCAGCAAGTTATTTCATATTTATTAAATGCACGACAAATAAAACTATTGGCCTGATCTATCTCAAAAGAAAATATCACCCAATCAAGACTGTCTCAAACTTTGCGCTCCGTGACTCCATCTTCCATACACAAATCGCTCTGAAAGTGACGTAGAATTGGGAAGATTTGCGATATTTGTCTTGCATGTGCATTAAGTCTATATGACGTAGAATTATTACCACAATCGTTTATCTCGGTTTCCATGGTTGTTTTGATAACTGCTCAAGCTTTATTTCTTTCCTCTTTCCGTGAATGAATGAGTGAGTGTGGTAGATTAAAATAATGTATAACGAGAACGGGAACGGGAAGCCGTTCGGCATGGGCAATTTATGTATAAATGCTATATATTAATTGTGTGCTTAGTTTGAAGTCCTCTTTCGGGAGAAAGTGAGTGGCTCTGAAAAAAAGCCTTTTGTTTTCTTTCAAAATCATAAGATTTCAATGATCAGATATTTTCCTCGTCCATTTCCATCTCCTCCTTTTGTTTTCTTTCAAAATCATAAGATTTCAATGATCAGACATTTTCCTCGTCCATTTCCATCTCCTCAAGCATGTCATCCACAGCTTCTGGTCCATACAGCGTACACCGAAGACTTGTCACCAGCTCAGCTTTGTTGCAAACGTATTCATAGAACGTATTCCGGAGGCCTTCCCCAGCTGCTATTTGTAGGCGGAGGTTGTAACGGAATGATTTACGGCCCTCTCTATTTGCCTTGTCGTAACGCTGCTGTAACTCTTCTATCCGTTTGTTGAGAAAGACGATCTGCTCACAGGCTCTCAGAAAGGATGATTCTGCTTTTTCAAGACCAGCATACAATTTGGCGTGGTTCTCCATGTCAGGAATTTTGTTCTGGACAATTGGTTGACCTTTCTGCATTGCAAAATGATTGCGATATGATTAAACACGGCCGTCACGGTTTATATAGCCTGGAATCAAAACTGACTTGTTGCAGATGAATTACTGCTGACACGACTTTTTCCAAAACTGATGAGTCGGAAACCTCAACAGTGTGACAAGTATATGCCTAGCTTATGTTCGGACAGCATTGAGACAGTATACGGCTTAAGCCCTGCACATAATGACGAGATGATTGTAATCATTAACTTGTGATCATGAGACAAAGGGCTAATCACGATCTGATTATTGTGAGTGACAGAGGAGAATCATTAAACAAATAATTTACAATTCTATCAAATGGCACTTTATTAGGTTGGTTTATACTGTGGCCAATCGCCCTGACATATTATTTTGAGAAATCGTATGGATGCTATGTTCTTTGCTACAATTTCCCGCTTTTTTGCATCAATTCGCACTATATGTGCGGATACTCTATAACAACACGACCGAAACTACGAATTTTCTGTAATAAGCACAAATACGCTTTCGGTTTGTAAAAGACTACAATATGCCTGCATCCGAAGCACACGTTTTCAAGTATAATTGCGCAATTTGCCTCACCGTCTCCGAAAAGAGAACTTGCGGTAGATACATTTATATGGGCTTCCGGTCTGTGCAGTTGCGCATAAACCGCGAACTTGCGGTGGCTACAGTTTATATATGACTCTACCGGTCTGTGCAGTTCCGCATAAAAAATCGAATATGTATCTGGATCTGGGTGCCCGAAGATCCAGATACCATGGTCCCCGGACCCTCATATCTGGCGGACCACGGTTGCTTCCACACCGCAACGAAATTTAGCTAATACACTTCTGTGAGTTTTCGATAGTATCTCGAAATCTCTCTTAAACATTCTATACAGGCGGATTTTCATCTTCTCCGTTAACAACATTACTCCATTTTTTTCAGCAAACTACTGATGCAGATGTTCTTCTACACCCATTAAAACACATGGTTTGCTATAACAAACAGGTTAACTGGTTACATACTCGAAAACCCCAATTTTTACATTCACCATTGCCTGAATTATAGGCCCATCCAATTACCTTTTTATTAAGCCTATCCTTGCCAATTGTACTGGTGTAATATATATTTGAGTTGTCTCACCAGGAGTTGGGACTGAGCTTTGGAAGTAATCATAACCACCCCAGTACTCCCGACAAGCTTAACTCATCTGATGGCGATCAACCTATAGTAAGCAATAACTATGCATAAAATAAAGCGCGTTGCTCTCACAGAATGCAACCAAGAATACCCTATAATGAGGGTTGCTGAAAAGCAAATTTAGCACATGGCACATAAAAAGGACAACAACCAATGATAGTCATTTATTGCCACGAGGACCTATATTCCAGATTTAGATGAAGTTTTATTCATAAATATTCCAAGACTGTCATAAGAGAATTTGCAGAATTTGAAACGTTTGAATTTATGCGAGAGTGTTTATGCAATTTATACCATCGTGAAGAATCAGTGAGTTGGTAAACTATTTTCTGACACCGTCCTCTGTCGACCAAACCAATAAATGAATCTGTTATATTTATTTTACTCATAGTTTTATTTTATTTTCGGGAGGAACTCTCTGTCTGGTATATTGACTATTATTTCTTTAGATGTCTAAGAGAACGTGTGACGTAATCTCGATATGCCATATTTCTTACAGGACCTGGATAATTGTATTGACAATATCCATGGGGATAGGGCATCGCCCAGCATTTTGGACAATAAATGCATTGTTATGTTATACAAAACAAACAGGTAATAATGTGTAAACTCTGATATTTCCTCTTAGAAACAGAATAGTGAAGTTTAATACTATGATCGGCTTGGCAACAAACCGTTTAATCAAACTTCTCGAGGGGTTTAACTGCATGGTCCTTACAAACGTGAACCGGACAATAACCAAAAGAAGTTGATATTCGGGAATATCTGGCCTGGGATAGGCTTGTGAAATCTGCTCATTTAAAAAATTGAATCTTGATGCTCTGAAATAAAAAAAAGCATTAAGAGCTTAGATGTTTTAAACGTTATAGCTTATCACGACGTTGTGATCATTTTGGGGAGCATCATGTTAAAATTGAAGATGGCGACCATGTGGTCGGGACAAAAATGGTATACTGGTCATGTTTTCTTCTGATTGTATTCCTTTTAACGTAAAAATGCCCTTACATATTTTATTTCATGCCCCAACATCCAATTTATTGCACAGTTTAATATCGGGAGAAAATTGCACAAATAAACAAATCGAAAAAAATCTGTCCGAAAATTCCGAGCGTCCGTTTTGAATAATTTTACATTTACAGGTAAAGCTTGACTCAGAAATATAGTGGTAGATTTTTAACGAAAACATCTAGGTTTCGATGAAATTAAAAAAAGTGAAAAGGTGTTTTATCAAAATGCCCAAAGATGCCAGGTGGGTACCCTTCATTTTATATATGTAGCTAGTATGTATATTTCAAAATAGTAAAAATAAAACCATTGTGCTAACTTCGCTGCAAGGTTTGACCAAAAATTCCAAAAAATCGGACTATTCTTTTCGGACTTTAGTAAAGCATGCTGACATTTTTCTATATATTTTGCCGTGTATTTCACAGCATAATTCACGGGAAATCTTCGTAGATTTTAGTATGTAACTATTTTTGGGGTTGTATTTGTGTCCTACGTTCGAAGTAAGATTGGTGGTGAATAAAATATTTTTTGTGTTCTTGTGAGAGAATATATATATATATATATATATATATATATATATATATATATATATACATCGTTACGTTTGCAGATGGTGATAAACCGCGAAAAAGAGGCAGAGATCGGGGTCGTGGCGGAGGCCCGGGATGTGGCAGAAATGTGGGCAGTGCAAGAGGTCGGGCTAGTGGCAAATGTCGAGGTAGTGGGAGAGGTCGAGGTAGTGGCAGAGAACGAGGTAGTAGCAGAGAACGGGGCAGTGGCGGAGGACGGGGCAGTGGTAGGGGTAGTAACAGTGACAGAGGTCGGGGCAGTGATCGTGTCAGAGGTCGAGGTAGGGGAAATGGCCTAACTAAATGTATCGACGCACCTATCCATGATGACGTGTCTGGAAGAAAACAAGGTAGATACATGGTGAAACTGGGACTAAAAGGGTAGAGGATATTCGTAGCATGTAGCAAGTGGCAAACATGTATATAATCTAAATAGCATTAGTATCTGCAATACACTTACATTGTGTTTAGAGAGAAGTGGAGGTATTTCGATAATTATAGTCTGGCATGCCAGCACAATATTAGCCCCTCCAGACCTGGTAGATTACCCTATTTAGGGGTAAAGTCCGTATTCCACTTTTTATAGGTTCGACCGCAATCCTAATTTTACATACACCCACTCACCCACCCTACCTCTCTCGGCAGGCTCCGATACACTGTGGACCGATATTAGCCCCTCTAGACCTGGTTGATAAGGGTTTTCCCTATTTTAGGGGTAAAGTCCGTGTTTCGCTTTTTCTAGGTGCAACCGCAATCTTAATGTTGCATGCTCCCATCCACGACCTGATCGCCCAGGAGAAGTGCTTCACTTTGGCACCTCACTCGATCCCATCGGACCATTAGGGGCCCACCTAGAACCCAAAACGTCCACCCCAGCGCTATTTGACCCTTGCGCACCATTCTCCATGGGTTCTTCTAATGTAGGGGCAGATAACTCTTGCTGGGCCGTCACGTGACTGGAAGTGATCTTTGACGCAGATGTGACCCGGATGTTACCTGACCGGATGTGACGTCATAGTGTCGTCAATTTGATAAGTAGTAAAAGGGCATCTGGGGTCCTATTTAGGAGCAGAAATGTGCGAATCAGGGGACATAACCAGGAATTGTGCCAACAGAGTTTTCTGTCCCTAAAATGGGACACCAAAAGCGCTTTATATACTATTAATATGGCAGCGGATGGACATTTAGTCAGATTTCACTGACTGATAACTGAGCCAGTTGTTGAACTAGATATGTCTAATATGAGATTCAAGTGTTTATTATATATCATAAATTCATGCTGTATTTCAAATAAATCGGTGGCGATGATATCCAACATCCGGTTTATATGATGTGGAATGACCCATTGATGAAATCAAGCGTTCTAAACATGAGCTGAATACTCGTGGATATTTGAAAAATGAGGGTGTATTTCAGACTTCACAAGACCTCGTATGATTGATAGAAGCGCTATGCGCACATGTTCGTTCACGATATTTGCTGATCTAAGTTGTCTTTTTCTCTGCAGAAAAACGGAAGTCAAATCAATCAGCTCGTCTAATTCAAACCGAATGTGATCCTTTCGACAAGTTCAAGGATGTATGGCACATTATATATTTGCTGACATGTGCAGCCTTTCTGCGGTGTTTGCTACAGTGTCTCCTCGAACTCGTGTGCACATCGATTTATCTACAAGTATTTATACAGGGGATATGTTCTTCTGACATGCTTATCTCAACACTGGCACGCATATGGGTTGCGCTGTTGTGCCAACATCTTCAAACAGTATGCCTTCGCAAATCTGTAACTATATGTTGAATCATTTGAAAACCCCCATGAACCTGATATGACCTTCTTTGTTTGTATATACAATTCAAACATTTTATTTAGGATTTGCGACGGTCATTTGCTATATTCAAGTGATTTAGAAATCAGCTACTTCTGTTATTTGTCCCGGTAATATATGCCCAGTGGCTGCATGATTCTAGTTTTTGCTCAAATATATTACGGTTTTTTTAATATTATTTGAACAATCCTTGTTCAATCATGCTGATAATCAATATCATATGGAAAATACACATTTTCAATTACAGAAGCATAAATATTATCCCCACGCTTCACAATTGTACGATGAAAAGTTGAATGTAAACATTCACTAGAGGCTACTTAGGAACACCTTCTCGCTAGTTTATGACTGATCATTTCCAATATCATTAACGAGGAATCCAAATGGAATTTCAAAACTTTAGAACATGAGATTGCCATTATTACTGATTTGTTGGTTTTTATTTACATTTATTTCATGAAGATATTCATATTGGTTGTTGAAATAATGGATTTCAACGAGCTTCTTATCTTGTACAAATGTGGTGTGCAATTGAGCTTTGATGATGTAATGCAATGATCTGTAGATAATTTGATAGAAAAATAATGATATTTTCTTTTCTTAATGTATAGTCTTCCGATTTTAGCGACATGGTGGTCATTTGTTTCAGAATATGGAAACTAAGCGTTTTATTTGAATAAGTTAAAATATTGGAGTGTTTCTTTGATGAATATGAATCGCAAATACCTTCGTTACTGCATATTCAGTAATTCAGATTCCATAACAAGCGCAATTTCTCAAATAAGCCCTATAGTAACCTGTTACTATGGTAACAATAGCCCTAAAAATAATTATAACTTAGCATTCTATTGCCTAATTATCTAGAGGTCACCTTTGAACATCACCGAATCTCAATTCCATGAAATCCTTGAATATGTTGATCACCATACTTCAATATCACCGCGGTCGTTAAGAGCAGTTAAAAACATCATCCTGAGAATGACTTCAGATCATTTGGGTTATTGCTATTCAGGCCGAAAGCGGTTCTCTAAATTTGTTGAATAATGCTGGCGCCAAAATACAACCCTAATGTATTTGATCCAGTTCTATATTTAAAATTGTGTTCTCGATAATATTGCCGAATATGATCAACTTCGAATATCATAAATACAGTTCTCGAATTCTGCAAAACACTCTGGTTTTATATACAGCCATTCCTAAAATGGCACCTTTCCATAACCCCCATAACGTCCGTGCATGGGGATAATTCGAAGGTCAAACCGACTTCAAAGCGGTTCTGGTCAATTATTCTGAAAGGTATGGGATCAATTCGATGATATTGTCTGAAAACAACAATTTTCCTTATCTCAGTCAATCAGAATGGTATATTTGCTCCATGTTTGCCTAAGTTAGCTCATGCCATACCGAATCAACCCAACCTGCACGGCAATCAATGCTTTTCTTGATTCACATACTTGAAAATGATCAATCATTCTCAAATGTCGTGTCATTGCTTCTTAGCCTACAAATTTGATCATGGGCAACTATTTTAAATGATAGCGTTTCATCTGAAAAAAAACAAACTTCTCATGAAGCTGTGTGCGGTGGACCTAAACCTGTTAATGTGCCCAAATTTAATTATCTCAACTGTCATTTCGAATGATATAGGTTTTTAAATCCAGACCAAATAAAGCTATTACTATCTTTTAGCGCATTACCGAAGACAATACATTCAAGTTGTGCTAATTTCGACAAATTACTCAGGGCCACTGTGAGAATCTGGTTGTGGAAAATTATTCCGAACGAAAAACTTTCAATCAGCCGATATGCTGTGTCCCATGATCATGTGAAATCATTTCAATTGGCTTAATTAGATTTTGAGGAAATTTCCTCAAAAGAGCTGTCTTAGCCTGTCAACATAGACAATTATTTCTGATAGATTGACAATATGTTGGTGAACGAGCATTTGAGGAAATTTCCTCAAAAAGAACGGATGTACCGTGCAGCTATTCCCAGATGGTCCATTTCTAGTTTGAGGAAGTTTCTTCAAAACTCTGCCACCTTAGTCTATGAACATAAACAATTTTTGCGAAAGGTGGATTTTGACGGGAGGACATTTTCTCAAAATCTTCTTCGCTCTACACAGATAGTGTATGAAAATGGACTACCATTCCGAAACGTAGATTTCAAAATAGAGGGAATTTCTGCCAGAGTGACAATATGTTGGTGAACAATGTTTTGAGGAAATTTCCTCAAAAACTTATTTTTTTGAGGAAATTTCCTCAAACTGAAAATCTTTTTATGGTAGACCATTTCCATAGACTAGCTATACAGGCAAACACGATTTTCAGGAGAAGTACTCAAACTCTACCGTTTGTCCACATTGGCAAGGCCGCAGTGTTTTGAAGAAAGTGTTTTGAGGAAATTTCCTCAAAAACGGGAGTGCCGTACATCCCAGATGTACGTTTCTAGTTTGAGGAAGTTTCTTCAAAACGCTGCCACCTTACAAATGGATTTTGATGGAGGACATTTTCTCAAAATCTTTTTCGTTGACAGTGGAATACCATTCCGAAACGTAGATTTCAAATTCGATGGAATTCCTGCCAGAGTAACAATCTGTTGGTGAACAATTATTTGAGGAAATTTCCTCAAAAACTAGTGTGTCGGTCAGCTAATCTAAAACCGTTACGGTATATTTCCAGTTTTTCTTCAAAACACTGCTGCCTTGTCAGCATGGACAACGGTCGATTTTGAGGACATTTCCTGAGCTAGTCTATGGAAAGTCTATGGAAATGGTCTACCATAAAGAGGTAGATTTTCAGTTTGAGAAAATTTCCTCAAAAAATCTGTGTGCCATATAGTTAACATATGCTCATGGACAAACATTCTGAATGATATATTTTCAGTTTGAGGAAATTTCTTCAAAAATCTGAGTGCCATATATTTATCCAATGCACATGGACTGTTAACTTTTACAATTGGGCTATCGGTCTTACTTGGCCAGTGAACATGGACCTTTATTCTGAACGATAGATTACGATTTTGAGGAAATTTCCTCAGAATGCTGGTAGCTCTAGTCAGCGTACGAGCATTCCGAACAATAATTTTCAGTCTGAGAACATTCCTTCAATAGGCGGGTTTCCCAAGTTAGCATTTGACATAGATAATCAGATGTGAACACTTATATTTCCACGAAATAAACATTTTATACAACACTTTTGATTATTTCTTTGTTTTCTCTATCCTGTCTTTTGAGGGAATGTCGAGACAGTCCACTATTATTTTGGACTTCGTTGGTATATATTTATTATTAATATAACTCGATAATGCTTTTTGAATTGATTACTTTATATGCATGTTTGAACTTTATCATGTGTTATCTTATTGGTCGATGAGGCCTTCATATAAAAAACAGTGTTCAAATGTTACAGACGTTACAGCTCTGAAGTAAAATTGTAGAGAACCAGATGGGCTAGTACATTTGATGACAACATAATAAAATATGAAATGTAACTCCGGTACCACAGTATACTATATTGATATCGTGATTAAAACATGATTCGATATAGCTAACCGGGACAGGTAGATTCACAACATATTAAGTATTTGTGGTGTCAATTTGACAATTATATCATAACATGTACATAGTTAACAGTTTCATTTCCCTGTGAATAGTCCGTGAAATAAAAATTACAATTTTGGGAATATAAGGGTATATTCAGTGAGACGGATGTGTAGATTAATAGCATGCAATTTCATGATCAATGACTTGAACTTTTGAACAATATACTTCAGGGCATGCAGATCGTGTTTTCCGACGCAGGGAGTGTATCCAGACTGTCAATATAGATTTGGGTGGACAATCTATCTAGTATATTGAATACGATTTTAAAAATTTGCACCAGGCATGCAAGTGTGTTTTCTGGAGCAGAAAATACATTTCAAAGTCTGGCAACATTTTAAGAAATGTATTTAAATAGACATAACTACGTTATTGGAGTCTCATGATAAAGAAACTCAAGTGGATATTAACTGTGGTGCGGCAATTTGATAGCCTTTTCAATGGTAGTCCCATGTGTCCTTTATATAAGGAGACATCCAGGCACACTGTCAATCAAGAAAAAGTTAATGTTAATGATGCTACAGAGTTTTGGCCCTTGAATCTAATTAGGGGGAAGTCAATCTGATATCCAAATCATTTAAGAATTCCTGTTACAATCAAATTAATTTACTATTTTGAATCAGAATCGCCACGTAATGTTTTACTGAGGCATCTGAATGACATTTTGCAATTTACTAATCAGATTTCTATATGAACTCGGAGCCCAAACCAATCTCGAGGAATGTAACTGCAGACATTTATATGCATAGAAATGTTATCGCAGAGTATTGCCCCTTGCACGTAAAGTGATATTGGAAAGCAAAGTGTTTCTAAGCATGGGAATAATAGTTTAATTGCCAGAATAGCTGATTTGTCGTTAGAGTTGGTTCTTATTGACGTTGTAACGGTTTTATTCCATTCTTATTGTGTTTCGTAATTCTCGATAATGGCTTTCGAGTAGTATTGGAACAAAGTGCGGAAGAAAAGGGAATAACTCGAAAACATGTTATATGTCAATAACCAGTTCATTTCTCATATTTCAAGTACAGTTAACAGTAAAAAGTAACAATAATTAAACAGTAACCATGCTTACTGTAGTTAAATGCATAAATGTACAAGGATTCGGTAGTCAGTAATAGCTGTGGTTGGTACGGCCAGAATAAATTGTATTGATCCAGTTTATTTTGCAAGTTTGTCCAACCCACATGAACTTGGCGCCCCAAGTGATCTGTATACTGGTTTGGTTTATGTAATAGTTACCACCTGAGACTGAGGGATTCAAGCTGTATGAACACTCGCGTCCGTGCAATTGCACACCGAGGTCGCGAAGCGACCGAGGTGCGCAATTGCACGGACGCGAGTGTTTATACAGCTTGAATCCCGAGGTCGAGGGTGGTAACTGATTTACACAATGACTGTATTATTCAACACGAGGGATTCATTTTTCTACAATCACTCGATTGACAATGGACTTTGCATGTGTGAAGGTGTTCCAAATTGAAGAGCACGGCTGTGAAGATAACCAGAATAAATGTTGACGATATCATTTTGAACAAAATATTGGAAAGAAGAGACAGTTTTGTTATGATTATACTATTATCATAAGTTTACGATAAATCAATACTGTTGACATAGATGTATAAATAGCTCTTTTTTGCATTTATCATTTAATGTTTGCAGTAAATGGTATTTCCTGTTAAATTTCGTAGCCAGAAGGGTACGATAAATTGAGGCAGTTTTAATCTTAGTGTTGTTGGGCTGTATTGTGGGCTTCGCGACCTCTGTGTACAATGCACTGCCGCAAGTGTTTTACAGGCAAGGCTTTGGTGTAAGACCTCCCATTGAAAAGGTAATATCCTGGACAAAAGACTGACAATACAACTTGCAGCAGATCCTTTGTCAATTATATTTCGTGAGTCTTACATCAAATCGTTTTAGTTTTAGCTAAAAATCCAGGTCAAGGTTAGTAACTATCTTCTTCAGCTGTGACGGTGTAAACTTCGGTTTTCGTATTACATGAAGGACGACCTGGTGACGAAAACTTCCACAACCGGTTTGACTGGTCCGTAATTCTCACGTTATCGTTACAAAGATTTGTAACATGGCATGAAAATTACATATCCCTATGTCCATACGCATGATCTCATACCAGACCCATAATAAACGGAACGTCTGACAGAAATTCACGTTTACCGGTATACATTTCACTTGCATCGACACATATATGTAAGGCAGTAAATTAATGCATTGCCATATACAGACGCGTCACATTTTGACTGCTTACGCTGCAATCAACGACAACCAAAGAATAGCCCTACATTTACGGCAGTTCCTGTTATAATGTATGTATAGAAGAATACGCCACAGGGCTGGAGTGATTTATTGAACAATGGAGGAGATATTATTTATGGACGTACGACAAAATATTGCTACTTCTCTCGCTGTGCGAGGGGGAAATTCTAATGTATTGCTGTGTACTTTTATTGTATATACTTCTTGACTGGTTCGGATTGGTTGAAAAAAATGGATCTACAGCCGAGAAATGTTCACTTTCAACACAGGAGCCGCCGTCCTGTTGAACTCGAGAAGCACGGGCGACAACTCTCGTTCTTCCCATCTTCGCACAGTCGTCCTTTGAAACTATCCGTAGAGGGGAATGTCCGAGTAACTCTCCATTCCTTAAAAATAATGGAGCCGAGGCCCCGACCCACCCACTCACAAAGGCAATGGTTTTAACGCCGATACTAGTTTAACTGTCAAAGCAGTACATGTTGTCGTGACGATGATGTCACGATAATGTGTCATTTAAGAAGACATGAAGTTAACATTGTAAATGATGAACTCTGAATTACGCTCGCTGATTCTGCCTGGTGCGCTTGGTCTTACATGCAAGACATTGTGCATATGACAGTAACTCGAACTGTTTATGGTTGAAGATCGACAGATTAGTCGTTTCCGACCTGGTGTGACTCCACCTCGATCATTCATGCCTATGGGATGGCCGACAACCCCATTCGAACTCTCAACTCGTAATATGCAAATCACTCATCCCATCACTAAAGTGATGTGTTTATCTGCTATGTATATAAACGTTTCACAAGCATACTATCATAGAGGAACATGAGTCCCGCATAGCTTAGTATGTTTCTCTTGAAGCTGGTAC
>JAVTVY010037098.1:0-15820 GCA_036873755.1 Hanleya hanleyi
AAAATGACGCCAACAATATTTGTTATGAAGTCACAGTGTTATATAGGTCTTAATTTGTGTCGTATCTGAAATAGTGTAGAAGGTTTGGTCGGTAATCTTGCTCCCCATCAAGGCCTGGTACGGTTAATGAGACTGTTTGACCCAAAATGATATTAATCAATATTTAATTGTAACGTAATTTCAGCATTGTGTGTGTCTTTATCTTCACTTTGATACTTAACTTGTCAGGTTTATATAGTGTTCCAATGTTGGCCTAATATGAGATATTAGGTTGAAAGCAGGATGATCTACACAGAACAAAAACCCATTGTTGCCACGGTGGCACTCGACGGATTATGAATGTACACATGACCAGCTATAATTTGGAACAAAAAGTCGCATTTGTACGCAACTCTTACAGTTGCTGTTGTTGACTACCTGACAAAAAAACATATACGATTTGGGGCCGTTGATGGGATTTTAATTCATTAAGAGTGGCCGACTATTGAATCATTTTGAGTCCAATTACCATATTCTAATATAGGTGTAGAGGCAGGGAGGTGTAGAGGCAGGGAAAGGCAAAAGAGATTGAAATAGCAACTGTGACGTGTTCCACTAGCCATCATGCCGTCTTCTCAATTCCCGTTTGCTCGAACAAATACGTTGAAGCGTTCCGAACGGTTCACACATGTACTTGGTTGAGAGTTTTTTTTTTCCACCGATACTTTTTTATCAGATCGCTGAATCTAGCGGATGCTGATATATACTCTGACGAGTCGGTCCTTCTAGAAGCAGAATCTGAAGATCTACGAAGCAATCTGATAAATTACACACCAAAGTATAACTGAAAATGATGAAGAACCTTCTTAACGTGATATACGACACATACATCCTCCACGTTCCTGCTGAGTTAAGATAAACCTCAAAATAAATACCAAGGATTTTTTCTCGTATGCCTTTCTCTGGTTTGAAGCATTACATCGACACCTGTTATATCTCCCCAGCTTTTCTAATTTAAGGAAGATTAGCCTGTGGCTTGCGAAATGATCAGGCTCTCGAGAAAATTGTCTGTCAATATTAATGGATGTAAACGACATGAGCAGATATGGAAGCTGACATACCCAGAATTACTTATTACATATTTGTTATTCAATAAGGATAAATACTCTCGTGGATAATTTGTTTCACATATCCAGTTGATCTACATTTCTATTCACCTGTATGTACTATACATATCTGTTTCTCAAGAGGTACGTACGAGTCACAGGTGTTTCGGGCTGTCCACTTATGAATTATGATATGATCATAATCTACTTCTATATACTCTTAGACTAAATAATCATATCTGAATGAATAACTGATTCCCCTCAAGCTCATGTGGTAAGATGTATGGAGTGATAGTGTACTTTTGTATGAAACTATCAGAGGAAAGGAGATGTTTGAATAAGCCAGGAAATCTTCCTCTTCGGTTAACCCTAAGTAGTAGAGAAAGCGTAAATCTATTATAGTATAATTTTGAGGTACAGGTTAATGTATAGGCGAAAAAAAAATGTGACCGTGGGTAATGTGACCGTGGGTAATGTGACCGTGGGTAATGTGACCGTGGGTAATGTGACCGTGGGTAATGTGACCGTGGGTAATGTGACCGTGGGTAATGTTACAAGTACAGGCAAAACAATTGTGGCGGTAATGTTAAAGGCATAGGGGTCAAGAATTTTGAAGAAAACGATGAAAACTCAACTTTTCTGTCACACCCTCATGGCAATCATGTTGAATTTTCCCATGATCCTCTGCTCAGACGGTTATGCAGATTACAATATTATAAATTACCGTTATTGCAAAGTAAATGTAGGTAGGAGTTTACAGTAGATTTAATCGTAAACACAATAATCTGTGAATCGAACTCTGATATTTCAGTTGACTTGAAATGGGTAAACTGCACACAAACGTAACATAAAATTCCTGGTTTCTCTGCAAGGAAGTTGATATCTTTGCACACGAAAAGCCAAGTTGCAGGAAACATCCGACAACTGCGTTGAAAGATGCAACATTCGGACCACTTTCATAACACGCACTGGAAGGGACGCGGCGGCTAGCGTTAACTCTCGGACTATAATACGTTTTGGTTTTGGTTCTGGTTTTATCTGACTTGGAGGTGTGCCCAACTTATAAACCGTATATTCCTGTAATAATGTCATAGATTCCTTCGTGATTATTTTCGAAACTTGTGGTCACCGCATTTGTAAACACGAAGAGCTGAAAAACGCGACCGAGCCTTTCAGTGACTTACGTTTCCGCGAAAACGATAATTGTAGACAACGGTGCCACATAATTATACAGTTTAAAGAATGTTAAAAAAAACCCAGTAATTGTAACTTAGTCCAACCTAATTTACAGCTGAATGCCTGTCAATAAACGGTAAGTATAAAATACGGTGCAACATTTTACAGCTTAAAGCCTGTTAAAAAGCGCTAATTGTAAAATAAGGTGAAACGTAATTTAACAGTTGAATGTACTGGAACCTTTTCTGCCAGTACATTTAACTGTGACTTTAGGGTGTACGAAGGAATCTGATAAATTACACATCAAAGTATAACTGAAAATGATGAAAAACCTTCTTGACGTGATATACGACACATACATCCTTAGTTAAGATAAACCTCAAAATAAATGCCAAGGATTTTTCTCGCATACCTTTCTCTGGTTTGAAGCATTACATCGACACCTGTTTTATCGCCCCAGCTTTTTTTAAGTTAACAAAGCATCTTGCTTTCTCTGTCTCACCCTGTACAAGACGATGGGAGGAGTCTCGTGGCCATGGGATAATTTTCGTTGAAAATTTGTGATGACGCATGCGTAGTCTATAGGCAGATCGGGGCGGTGGCCAGCGTCCGACTGGACAGGTGTGGCGTGGAAGGAAGGCTATGGCGCACATGCGCAGTCGAGTAGTATCGAAAGTGGGCAATATGAAAATGCACAAGGGCGTATTTGAGAGACTGAGGGGCTATATCGCATCCAAATAGGGCGTTTAGGGTCTCATATTGAAGCTCGCGAGGTGTAGATCACGACATGGGGGATGTTAATGCCATCAGTGACGTCACCAGTAGCGGGCATTTTGGGGGTGCGTGGGGGGGGGGGGTGTTTGACTGATTGAGGGACCATTCTTGGTCCAAATGGGTTGTGTCAGATGGCATAGTGAAGCACTCGTGGAGGAGCGTCAGACAGGACTGGTGGGTCGTGGAAGTAGGGGATATGGCGCCCTTGCGCAGGCAGGGAATTGTGGGAAATGGACATGCGACTGGATATATTGGGGACGATATGAACCACTGTTGGTCCGAATGGGCCGTGGGAGATGTCATAGTGAAGCACTGAGTATGGCGTGGAAGGAGGAGCTATGGCGCGCATGCTCAGTAGAAAAAGTGCGTTGGAATGGATGACTTGGGGTCGAGGTGGACCACTATTGGCCCGACTTGGCCGACGGAGGTGTCATTGTGAAGAACTTGTGGAGGAGCATCCCACTGGATGAGTGTGGCGTGGAACTGACGTCATTCTGCGCATGCGCAATAGTGAAAAGGGCATTGGAATGGACATTTTGGTGTAAAGATGGTCCAATATTGGTCTGATTGGGCCGTGGGAAGAATCTTGCTGAAGCACTCGTGGAGTAGAGTCAGACTGAGAGTGATATGCGACTGACTACGGGGGAAATAGTAGGGAAAGGGGAGATTTGGAAGTGCAAACGAGCGCGTTTGAGGAGAGGTGGCCATTTTCGCTCTGGCTACCTGGTAGTGTTACCTCAGCGTATTTGTCTGGATGTATGTGGAGGAGGAGGAAGAAGAGGAGGAGGAGGAGGAGGAGGAGGAGGAAGAGGAATGGGTTTAGTGAGTGAGTGAGTGAGTCATATAAAATCGTTTGTAAACCATTGGCCTCAGGCTGTATCCAAACATGAGTGGTGTCCTATTGAAGCTGTTATCGGGTAGAGCCAGAATGGTGGTGATACGCGTGCGCATGCGCAATGAGGAGTAACAGAGAGAGGGGAGTTTCGGAGGTGATGACTATGCCCAAAGCACTTCAAGGTTATATGCATAGGCATACTTGCAGCGAGAGAAGGGGAATCCTACGCAACGCCTTAACGCCTATGTTAACGCCTTCACGCTTAATCTTAAAGCCTTATCACCCTAGCATACCGCCCTGACACCATGATGCAGACAGATGAGAGAAACAAAGATCAACTCGTTCACAAGTTTTAATATAGTTTATTCTCCCCAATATTTTATCATACCCAAGCTGGAGAGCCGCGTTGGATATGTTCACAATTCAAGTATGCTTTTGTCCAATCAGAAGCCGCCATTTGGCGCTGCATCTGTCATATATTCGTTCTTGCCCGTTAGATGTATTCTCGGTGGGTGATAGTCCCACATCCTCTTCCAAGTGACGCTTGGTTTTCATGATGGACCTGTGCGTGGGGTCGCCTTTCATTTCAAACGGTAGCAGGCTATACCGTTCATAGATCGCCATGGCTGTTTTTTCTGATGCAGGGGCCCATTTTGATGTACGCCTGTTATAGGTTATCCTGTCCGGCGTCTTCGATCGACGCAGCGTGAGTATTAATAGCTTGATACACAATACGATCCCAGAAGATAGGTTCTTCCTCACCTTCCTGGGATGTAGGCTGGATGTATGAGGTTAAGCTCTCTGTATCAGTAGATAGTCTCTCAGCCGTCTCTGTTTCAGTATCAGTCGGTGGACTCCCAGAATCAGCTGGCATATTTTCAGCATGCGCCTCAGTGGACTCCTCGGTGTCTTCAATCCCATGTATATTCTCTGGTGTCGCATCACATCGTAATGTTTGGTGAACGTGCGTTTGCACCCAGAGCATGTATAACCCATGTTGACAGTTGAACGTCGACTGTGCACGTTTTTATATGGTGTTCTACTTGTGCCAATTTGATCTCGCGCGTCGACTTGCAAAAGACGACGCACGACGCGAGACGCGAAAAGTCGACGTCGTGTTTTGAAACGCGACGTCGCCCTTTCCGTCGCGCGTCGCGCGTCGACTTTTACAATGTTAAAGAGATAGGCCAAAACTCGACGTCGTGTTTCAAAAGTCGACGTCGCCTTTTGGCCTATCTCTTAGCATTGTAAAAGTCGACGCGCGACGCGCGACGGAGAGGGCGATGTCGCCTTTCAAAACACGACGTCGACTTTTCGCGTCGCGCGTCGTGCGTCGCCTTTTTGAAGAATCAAACCTCGAGGCGCGACGCGCGATGGAAAAAGTCGACGTCGCGTTTTAAAAGGCGACGTCGCCCTCTCCGTCGCGCGTCGGGTTTTATAATGTTAAAGAGATAGGCCAAAACTCGACGTCGTGTTTCAAAAGTCGACGTCGACTTTTGCCCTATCTCCTAACATTGTAAAAGTCGACGCGCGACGGAGAGGGCGACGTCGCCTTTCAAAACGCGACGTCGACTTTTTCCGTCGCGCGTCGAGTTTTGATTCTTCAAGAAGGCGACGCACGACGCGCGACGCGAAAAGTCGACGTCGCGTTCTGAAAGGCGACGTCGCCCTCTCCGTCGCGCGTCGCGCGTCGACTTTTACAATGCTAAGAGATAGGCCAAAAGGCGACGTCGACTTTTGAAACACGACGTCGAGCTTTGGCCTATCTCTTTAACATTGTAAAAGTCGACGCGCGACGGAAAGGGCGACGTCGCGTTTCAAAACACGACGTCGACTTTTCGCGTCGCGCGTCGTGCGTCGACTTTTGCAAGTCGACGCGCGAGATCAAATTGGCACAAATAGAACACCATATTTTTAGGATACGCGTGCTTTTATGGACTGTAACGCCCGCCAACGCCCAGCTTAACGCTTCAACACCCAGGTGAAATAGCTCAGAAGCTGATTGTTCAAAATATTCCATGGAATTGACACTAATACATCGAAATGCAGTGACACCCGTCAGCGTCCGTCGTTACGCCTTAACGCCCGTTGTAACGCCTTAAAATACAGCAGAGAAAAAATCCCAGGAACAATAGAAACAAGATTTACAAAGAAAGTTAGGGGAGTTTAGGGACGGAAATAAGTGAGCGTTCAGGAGACATATTTCCTCAATTTAGAAAAGAGCGAGATCGTCAGCGAAATGTATAGACTGAAATATGATGATGCGAGGTTATGGAGATGAAATGTCAGTATTATGAAAATTTATTTAGTACCGTAATATCCCGAATGATATTTTTATATCTCGGTTTCGTTGGGGAATGTAAAATCCTTGAGCACAGTTTGTTTTACCATGGTTATAAATAGGTTTTGGTATGTATCCTCACTCACTGCTCATGTAAAAGGTCTTATTGACTAGCGTAACGGTCCCAATGAACTATCATGGCAATTCATGCAGCTATATGAAACACGAAACCCCGAAAACGCGAAAATGCGAAAATGCGCGAACGCGAAAATGCGAAAACACGAAAGTTCGAAAACGCGAACTGAATGCGAAAACGCGAAAATGCGAAAACCCGACGCGAAAACGCGAAAATGTGAGATGGCCGCATCCGGCTTCCATAATGAGATGATGCTTATGCTTGGGATTTCGTTTCGCTCACATGTGTTAACGGTTGGCGCCACCTCGTGGGACAATTTTAATTTGGTTTCCGGGCAATAACTTGAAGACGCCTTCAGATTCTTCTCAAATTTGGTTTGCAGATAATATACCAAGAGGTGTCGTTTGGGGTTGCATCTCGCCCATTGGTAGCGCCACCCAGAGACAAAATCTAAATTTCGGGGGTTTATCGTGTAAGCATGCATACAACACATATAACAAAGAATCCCCACTGCTCACACACAAGCTAATACCTCATGAGTCAAACAGTAACTCTCATTATGTATGGCAAACATAGTGGCTAAAGAAGATGATTTGACCTGGGGGAGGGAATGTCCCCAAATACCATCATAGTAATACACGCCAATGGCGCGTCACTCTAGGAGGGCCCGGGGGGGGGGGGGGGCATGCCCCCTTCCCCGAAAACATGTTTAATTCTAGAGTCCCTTTGCCGTGATCTGGAACATTTTCACAGGTTTCTTTTAGGTGCTTAGGGGAGAGTGGGGACACATGGGACAGGGGGTCGAGACTTGGGACACCCTTTTTTAGTATCCTTGTGGAAGCCAATGGAGACCGAGCTTACATGTGCTGTTTGGTTATCATACCGCCTCCCACATTTACCATTCTGGTGTTTCGTGGAATCATTGAAGTGAGTAAATCTTTCTTTTTATGAGATAAAATACTACATGGACAGTTGAGCAAAAAATCGCCATTTTGCTAAGTTGGGGCCCCTGGGGAGAGTTGGAACACGGTGTTCCCTTGAGTGTCCCATCTCCCCCTGCACTTTCGAAGAATATTGCGATATGTATGGTATTACTTGCGGTCGGCAAAGTGATAATTTTTTAGCAAGTTCACATTTCCATGTTAAGCCATCATTTTTTTTTTCAAATAAAAAAGTTAGTTTGATTGCATTTAAGTCTTTACATCGGTTGTCCCATATCTCCCAACTCCTTGTCCCATGTCTTCCGGCACTGTCCCAAGTCACCCCCAAAATACGCTGAAATGAAATCGTCTCCACATCATAACACACTCGGTTTGGTGTCGTAGACACTGCGGCATTGTATGTGTATTCTTCCCAGGTTGGTGCATGGCACGCATTGATTTGCACAACTGAATACTTTGGACTGAATGTGAAATAAGGTGACGTCACAGAAATAGTGTCCCAGGTCTACGGAGCCGTGGAAGGGACATGCGTTTTATTTATATTTTCACCCTCAGGAAAAAGAATGTTTTATTTATTTTTTCGACCTTGGAATATAAAAATAATTTTCGTTTTTCTTCGTCAGTGAAAAAGAAATTTTATTTATATTTATTATATTATTGGACCACTTTTATATTTATAAACACGTCTTGAGATTCATGTTGACAGATATTTTTTGACATATAAATTATTGACGAATAAACAGTATAAATATTGTACCTGGAGATTGAAATAGTGATATAATAATAGTATTGACATTATTTTCACGCTTCACAATGCGTAGAAACTTTATTACAGCAGCAATTCAGCTGTTCAGTCGATCTCAAAATCTGGAGCAGTCTTCCTATACGCATCCTCTGAGACCAACAACGCTCTGAAAACTAGCTCTGTCATTTCGGCGGGGGAACTAGCATACTGGCTGCTTGTTATTTGAAAACTGCTAAGTATATTTTTTATTCAAATACATGTAGTAACTTGGGTTTTGTTCGGCTTGACATTAATGGGAATGGCTTTATTTGAGTCAAAGATAAGAGAAAAGTGTAGTAAAATAAAAAAATTATATATATATATATATATATATTCTGTTTAGGTTTTTTGTTGTTGTTTTTTTTTTTTTTTTTTTAATTTATGTAGAAATCTGTCATCAAATATCGAAAAAGCGTGTAATTTCTGAGAGAAATTGTTTAAAACAAGGGAGCCTACTCTTAGGATCAAAAACATTGAGTTGTCTGCTCTTGTTCTTCCAATCATCATCAATATGTGTCCTGTCATTTTATTGGATAGCTGTTGCATAATCGCCAATGAAAACGGGTTTTACATCGAAACTTGGACTGCTGCTGTTAGGCGGCCATTTTGAAACAAATGCATGCCAATGCAATAAATTTCTGTGGAAAATGTAAAAAATATCCAGGGACAGAGTGAACGACATGAACACAAAGTGCTTGCCTAATTTTTCATAATTTGTAAGACATTTTCCAACATACACAATATGACTGATCAACATCTACTGGACATGATCGTTATATGCTGCTATCGTCGTTATGAGTATCGATGAACAACTGAACAACAACAACAACAACAACAACATCGTCATTATACTGTCTGTAAATGGTGTTCTCAGACTCTCAGACAACAACATTGACAATTGTCAGCTAATTATTTTAATTGTTTGTGCTGTCGTATCAAAATAATGTTGTTAATTACTGTCTGTCTCACATTACGAGAGAATGGGATATCGGAGCCAATTTATCTCGAAGCCATGAAAGAATCGAAATAGCCTTGGTGAACCACTGAACGAAAACTTTTGAGTGATTTTAATTTCCAGAAATGCGATTTGAATATTAAAATAAAAAACTAGTGGCAGAAAACAAAGGACCGAAATTATTTTCAGGTATGAATATATTCTCCAGCAGCAATTTACCTGAGTGAGGAACGATTTCAATGAGAGTGGTTTGATCTGGACCAGCAAGCGAACACATGCTTGTCAGCGATTTAGAGATACATTATTTTTGGATATTGGTCATTGTATTTCGAAAATAGATTGTTTGAGCAAATATACTACTTATCCACAGTAAAACAGACTTCCGCTGAGTGAAAAACATCATAAAACCGCGGCCTACCATCAAAAACTACGTCTGAGGGAGCAGTCATTTTAGCCTGAAGCACCGCCATTCCATATTATGAGAGAAACCAAGGGGAGTAGCTCAAATAATTACTTGTCCCCTCCAAATTCACAGTATCGCCCTCATCAGCATAAAAACTTTTGCTGACATCAAAGGTGATGAGTGAAAAATTTAGTTTTCCCAGAAATCATCGAATTCACCATCAATTTCTCCAACTTTTAGTGTAAATACTATCTTGATCTGACTTTCTGTCAGTTTGTACTTTTTTTGAAATATTTTATTTTTCGACCTCCCAAGCGACCTGTCGTCTGCTTTTTCCAACAGAATTGGGCAACAAATGTCAATGAGCCAATTCCGTAACCAACTAATCAAGTAGTTAAACAATTATAAGTTTTGAGTATTCTTAATTTCCCATGATGTAATATTTTATCTCGTTTGTTTGGACCTGTTCGCTTACTGGTCCTGTTCGCTTACTGGTCGGCAGCTGCTATCTGTGACTGCCCAGAAATTGGACAGGCCCTATTATTGACTACCCAGTTATTGGACAGGCCCTATTATTGACTGCCCAGTTATTGGGCAGACCCTATTATTGACTGCCCAGTTATTGGACAGACCCTATTATTGACTGCCCAGTTATTGGGCAGGCTCTATTATTGACTGCCCAGTTATTGGACAGACCCTATTATTGACTGCCCAGTTATTGGACAGACCCTATTATTGACTGCCCAGTTATTGGACAGGCTCTATTATTGACTGCCCAGTTATTGGGCAGACCCTATTATTGACTGCCCAGTTATTGGACAGGCCCTATTATTGACTGCCCAGTTATTGGACAGGCTCTATTATTGACTGCCCAGTTATTGGACAGACCCTATCTAGATCCAGTGGGGCTATTTTCTGAGACTATTACATGGCAATTGTAATACAAATTAAAATTTATAGAACGAGTTACAATGGCATGTTGATAAATTTTGTTTAACTCACAGAATTTGTGCACATTTAGCCCATCGTGCATTGGAAACATTGTTACAAATTTGGGTGAAAAAAATGCATCAGAAAATTTTCTCCATGTTTCTCAATTTCGTTTCCGATTGCAGGTGTGATTAAATTCAACAAAATATGCCTGAAAATGTTTACAAAAATTGAGAGAATCTTCAGTCGGAACTTGTGCAACATGACCAGAGTTTGGCAGACGATCGATGTACATTTCTTGCCACCACACCGTCTGAAAATGAAACAATTCTGGGGAGCATCAAGTTTACGATTGCATGACCACATGGCTCACACTGGCAATAACACTGATTGACTGCAGAGGATACTGCACACTCTCCAAAACAGCCAAACTTGGGACTGGTTGAATCTTCCACGCTCATATGAAAATTGTGGGCTACAATGTTGATTCATGTGTGATTATTCTTGGAGTTTTACTCAAGACTAGAACAAATAATTTCACTTCTTTGAGAAGAACTGGCTCCGATATATTGCCAAAAATCCTGTGCCTTCATAATGTGAGACAGACAGTAGTCATTGTCACTGCTGAGCAGGTCCGGGAAATGTGAAAATTGGCCTGATTCAGGCAAATAAGCCCCTTTGTAGTCCCAAGAACTTGGGTAATAAATGCCCCTTTAATATTGACATAATGCCGACTTAATTTTGAGAGTTCAGTCTGTTATAGTTATCTGAATACATGTACAAATATAAATGAACTATATGACCATTTTACAAAGAAATCACCCTTGGTACTTGCCTTATTGAAGTGTATAGCCACAATTTCTCTTGGGTCCAACTGCTCCATAATAACAACCAGAGTAATCCTCAAATAAGAAGGCAGATAATACTCAAATATCTGAGTTCCACCCAACAAAATTCAACATGTTATAGCCAAAATGGGAAAGGTACATGTAGTTGGTCACAATTTTCAAATTTTCGCCTCCATTTGTATCATCAAGGGACCTTTATATTCCCCTTCCATGTGTGAAGCGGACAAAATGGCAACAGAAAATTGATAATGACAAACACAGTGCTCGATCCATGATCCATGATCAAAGTGTCACCAAGTCGACACATAAGGCTCATTGTAGGCTACTTGGTAGCATCACTAAGTAATTGACACTGTGTAACTACTCTCAGTACATAAAGATAGATGGGTTCTGATATGGATCAATGGCTCTCCTCACTGGCTTGGGTGAAACCGAGCAGGCCAGTGGTCTGAAGAAAAATGTGTATGATGTTGTTGATATTTTGACGCGACTCCGGGATTGGCTCGAAAAACAGTCACCAACTCACCATTGGTTATGTTGGTGATGAATAAATAGACTATGACAAATAAAAGTTCAAGAACTCGCCCAGATGGCAAGGAGACATTCGGTCTATCATCAAAGTAGTGATTACTTTATTGGTAGGCCTACTTTGGTGGACAAGTCTTATATGTAGACGAGGATTTCAATTCATCTCTAGTATAGCTGCTTACATGTATTTTATGTCTACTAATTCTACATTTTATCTCTTATTCTATTACAGATTGCAGGCATGTGGGTTATCTAGCTATCGGTTATGGAGAATTTTGTGTTGTATGAAGAGCTCGGAAGGGGAGATCACTCCATTGTGTATAAGGGGAGACGTAAAGGCACCATCAACTTTGTGGCCATACATTGCATTGATAAATGTATGAGGCCAGAGGTGACTAACACTGTGAGTGACACTGTACTATTATCTTTGTATAGGAATATCTATAGGGACCAGTTGCCTTTTTGGAAAAACTGTATCGATGTCCATGAGGAGACTATGGCCATTGGATGCAAACTTACCAAGTAACCTTCACCTCCAGAATTTACATTAACATTGCAGAGTCAGAAATGAAATTCAATCACAAAATACAATAATCTGGATATCAGTTAAGAAATTCAAGAACTTGAATTTGTTTTGAAAGAGCAAGCTGTAAAAAGATGACTTTTCATAAATGCTGCACACTACGAGCATGTAGAAAAGCTTCCATGACATAGTTTTGACCTGGCTTGAAGTTTAAGACAGTCCTTCAATTTTGCATGAGTATTGAAAATTTCGGCTATAAAATGGTCAGCAATTTTCCTTTCTCAGGATCGAATTACTGCACATTTGTCCATAGATATAATAAAATGAGGTGGAGTTTGTTATGGCAAATACAAAATATTATTTGTTCATGTATTGATTTATATATCTATTGTGCAGGCCTAACCTTAGATTAAATTTTCTTGCCACCCACAGTACAACAGCTTTCTTCCAAGATATATAATTGTTTTCAACCTATTTGCTTTTGCCAGGTTCGGATGACCCATGATATAAGTCATCCTAATGTCGTCCAGTTTCATGAATGGTACGAGACCAGTAATCACCTGTGGCTGGTCGTGGAGCTCTGTACAGGTTTGTTCAATCAATAAATTATAACCCTGAAACCTGAGGACGTTTTATCACTCTTGTAATCCCATGGGGCAATGTGCAGCCATGGTAAACAAATGTCAGGTACATGTAGTAATGAAAAGTATACAATACAGACGTACCGAGATGGGACTCTCTAGTATGCAATTCAGACGTCCCGAGATGGGCTCTCTAGTATACAATACAGATGTCCCGAGATGGGACTCTCTAGTATCCAATACAGACGTCCCAAGATGGGACTCTCTAGTACACAATACAGATGTCCCGAGATGGGACTCTCTAGTATACAATACAGATGTCCCGAGATGGGACTCTCTAGTATACAATACAGATGTCCCGAGATGGGACTCTCTAGTATACAATACAGACGTCCCGAGATGGGACTCTCTAGTATACAATACAGACGTCCCGAGATGGGACTCTCTAGTATACAATACAGATATCCCGGGATGGGACTCTCTAGTACACAATACAGACGTCCGGAGATGGGACTCTCTAGTACACAATACAGACGTCCCGAGATGGGACTCTCTAGTATACAATACAGACGTCCCGAGATGGGACTCTCTAGTATACAATACAGACATCCCGAGATGGGACTCTAGTATACAATACAGACGTCCCGAGATGGGACTCTCTAGTATACAATACAGACCTCCCGAGATGGGACTCTCTAGTATACAATACAGACGTCCCGAGATGGGCCGCTCTAGTATAGAATACAGACGTCCCGAGATGGGACTCTCTAGTATACAATACAGACGTCCCGAGATGGGACTCTCTAGTATACAATACAGATTCCCGAGATGGGACTCTCTAGCATACAATACAGATGTCCCGAGATGGGACTCCCCTAGTACACAATACAGACGTCCGGGCCAGGACTCTCTAGTATACAATACGAGAATGTCGGGTTAGGACTCTCTGTGCCACAACCGAGGCGTGGCGAGATGGGACTCTCTAGTATACAATACAGATGTCCTGAGATGGGACTCTCTAGTATACAATACAGATGTCCCGAGATGGGACTCTCTAGTATACAATACAGACGTCCCGAGATGGGACTCTCTAGTATACAATACAGACATCCAGAGATGGGACTCTCTAGTATACAATACAGACGTCCCGAGATGGGACTCTCTAGTATACAATACAGACGTCCCGAGATGGGACTCTCTAGTATACAATACAGACGTCCCGAGATGGGACTCTCTAGTATACAATACAGACGTCCCGAGATGGGACTCTCTAGTATACAATACAGATGTCCCGAGATGGGACTCTCTAGTATACAATACAGACGTCCCGAGATGGGACTCTCTAGTATACAATACAGACGTCCCGAGATGGGACTCTCTAGTATACAATTAGTTTACAATACAGACGTCCCGAGATGGGACTCTCTAGTATACAATACAGACGTCCCGAGATGGGACTCTCTAGTATACAATACAGATGTCCCGAGATGGGACTCTCTAGTATACAATACAGACGTCCCGAGATGGGACTCTCTAGTATACAATACAGACGTCCCGACATGGGACTCTCTAGTATACAATACAGACGTCCTGAGATGGGACTCTCTAGTATACAATACAGACGTCCCGAGATGGGACTCTCTAGTATACAATACAGACGTCCCGAGATGGGACTCGCTAGTATACAATACAGACGTCCCGAGATGGGACTCTCTAGTATACAATACAGACGTCCCGAGATGGGACTCTCTAGTATACAATACAGATGTCCCGAGATGGGACTCTCTAGTATACAATACAGCCGTCCCGAGATGGGACTCTCTAGTATACAATACAGACGTCCCGAGATGGGACTCTCTAGTATACAATACAGACGTCTCTCTAGTATACAATACAGACACCCAGAGATGGGACTCTCTAGTATACAATACAGACGTCCCGAGATGGAACTCTCTAGTATACAATACAGACGTCCAGAGATGGGACTCTCTAGTATACAATACAGACGTCCCGAGATGGAACTCTCTAATATACAATACAGACGTCCCGAGATGGGACTCTCTAGTATACAATACAGACGTCCCGAGATGGAACTCTCTAGTATACAATACAGACGTCCTGAGATGGGACTCTCTAGTATACAATACAGACATCCAGAGATGGGACTCTCTAGTATACAATACAGACACCCAGAGATGGGACTCTCTAGTATACAATACAGACATCCCGAGATGGGACTCTCTAGTATACAATACAGACATTCAGAGATGGGACTCTCTAGTATACAATACAGATGTCCCGAGATGGGACTCTCTAGTATACAATACAGACGTCCCGAGATGGGACTCTCTAGTATACAATAGACGTCCCGAGATGGGACTCTCTAGTATACAATACAGACGTCCCGAGATGGAACTCTCTAGTATACAATACAGATGTCCCGAGATGTGACTCTCTAGTATACAATACAGACGTCCCGAGATGGGACTCTCTAGTATACAATACAGACGTCCCGAGATGGAACTCTCTAGTATACAATACAGACGTCCTGAGATGGAACTCTCTAGTATACAATACAGACGTCCCGAGATGGACTCTCTAGTATACAATACAGACGTCCCGAGATGGACTCTCTAGTATACAATACAGACACCCAGAGATGGGACTCTCTAGTATACAATACAGACGTCCCGAGATGGGACTCTGTAGTATACAATACAGACGTCCCGAGATGTACTCTCTAGTATACAATACAGACACCCAGAGATGGGACTCTCTAGTATACAATACAGATGTCCCGAGATGGGACTCTCTAGTATACAATACAGATGTCCCGAGATGGGACTCTCTAGTATACAATACAGACGTCCTGAGATGGGACTCTCTAGTATACAATACAGACATCCACAGATGGGACTCTCTAGTATACAATACAGACATTCAGAGATGGGACTCTCTAGTATACAATACAGACGTCCCGAGATGGGACTCTCTAGTATACAATACAGACGTCCCGAGATGGGACTCTCTAGTATACAAT